>BQKN01042354.1:0-10550 GCA_022839385.1 Asparagus kiusianus | reverse complement strand
ATTATCTCGTTTTAGCCGAGATATACGCTTATAACCTCTAGATCTCACGCGGATCGACGAGGTTCTGTTTCTATATCCCTTTGCGGATAGACGAAACTCTGCCGGATTTTACCGGAATGGATCTGAAGAGTCGGCGGTCCACGGATATCAACATCCCCGTCACAGGCCAACAACCCACGCAAGCGAGACCGAACCAAACCGGGATCTCGTGTTTATTTTCGATAAAGTTGTAATCTTTTGTTTTCATTTAAATTCTGTTGTAACGATTGAAGTTGTAACAGATCTCAAAAAGAGCAATGAAAACAGCAACTTTTCCCGAAAACAAGCTGGCGACCACAGTGGGAGCCGCCGACCTCGCTGCCGAGATCGGAGTGACGCAACCGGCCTTCAAGATCCGGGTGAATGAAGAGATCGAATACGAGTTTGATCAGAAGAAATTCGAAGAGTACCTCTCCTCCTCCTCCTCCAGATCCGCCTCTCCGCATCGGCGTAGGAAGAACTCATCTCCCAAAAGGGCTCGCGGGATCTCCAACTCCTCAATCCAAGACCCCGCCATCGCTGCCACTACGCCCGTACCACGCAACGGCCCTGCGTCGTTCAGCATGGTTAAGGCTGTAGACCCGGCCCTCACAACCGCCATAAAGGCGATAGGTGATGCTGTTCCGGCTCCATCGAAGAGGGCGCTCCAGAGACGTCGTCAACGCCTCGCTCAACAACTCGCCAAGGCCAGGGAGTCAAAAGATGGAGTGCGCTATGCAGAAGATTTGAAGTCGAGGCAGCGACAAGAGCAACGGCAAGTAATCAACCTCCCCTCCAAAACAGAAGCGAGTGAGTGGATCCGCGTCAAGAGGAACCGCTCCACGCTCGAGGAGCGAATCAAGAAGCGCCGTGCTTTACTTGCACATGCCCGGCTCCTCCTAAAGAAGGCGGAGGGAATGTAGAAAGAAGAGGTAGCCAAGAGCCCGTCTACAAGCAAGTAGGTATGGTTGCCAAAGCCAAAACCAACGCCTCAAACACAAGTGGGTGGAGTTGCTGCCCGAGCCTCTTCAAAACCAGATCCGGCACCTTCAACGGAGCCAGGTAAGAAAGGGGATCATTCAAGATCCCAGGTTCCTTTGACGGGTCACCTCGGTCCCTTACCGGAGAACCGAGGAAGAGTACCCATTAAGGAACGGCTGGGACCATTGAAAGGTCCCCAAGTTAAAAATCAAACCGGGGGTCGAATCAATCCCCCCAAGAAAGATAAAAAAGGGAAAGCCCCTGTCACCGACCGCATCGGATTGCGAGTCGAATTAAAAGAGCCCGTTCAGTTTATACGCTCACAAAAGCGTAAAATTGAACGGGCCACTCTTGAAAAATCCAACAAGGCACACTCATCTGAGGATGAGAGTGTTATGTCGGGGAACACATACCAACACTCTGTAGGTTGCTCCAGCTACAAAGCTGATGAGTTGTACTACAGAGCTGGGGGTTTGGAAAAGCCCCAAAAAAGATGTGTGCAGGACATGGAGCCCCGCTGCCCGTGTGCCAACGTGATCAAAGCGGTGCTATCAGAATGCCGTTGTGACAGTCCCCCAAGAAGAATCTCGGTGTTCGAAAGACTCTCCAAGCCGAGGCATTTCCACAAGAAGAAATTGCTCCACCGAGAAGACAAATATTCAAGAGTGTCGGTCAACATGACCAGCAGAGGGGGATCAACACAATACTTCAGCATAGATCAGCTTGCTGAAGTATCCCGATGCATGACGCGGTTGCCACCAGGAATCAGGGGCCAAAAGAATTACCAAAGGGTACCAAAGGGGCTCTCCTTAGAAGAAGAGGAGTCAGATGCTGATTCGGACTCTTGCTCGGCGGTGGCATCAGATGACACGGCCTCGAGTGCGGGACAACCATACGAATCACTCATGATCAGCGCCGAACAGGTATCAAAGATACTGGAAGAAGCCCTCGCCAAACAGAAGGAGAGCTTCAAGTTTGAGATGGATATGGCCATGCAACGAATGAGAGAGATGCACGACCAACAAATTACGGCGCTGACGGTCCACCAAGGAGAGCCAAATCGACGCAATCCAGAAGAGAATGAACGGGAAGCGGATAATATCAATATCCCTCCTGTCAACACCGACAATGGGGTTAGTCCCGCAGAAGATAATGCCAAAGAGGACCACGTCACCTCTCCCAGAAGCCACTCAAAGGCCGAGACGAGCGATGACAAGAAGATGAAAGACCTGGAGAGCAAAATCAACGCGTTGATGAACGCTCAGGAGGTAAAAAGGTCCGGTATACCCTGCCCATACCCAAGGGAGTGGGAATCGATCCCATATCCGGCAAAGTTTAACTTGATTAACTTTACGCCGTTTGATGGGAAGGGTTCCCCTACCCAACACTTAATATACTTCAAGTCTCATTTAGGAATCATTTCCGGAAATGAGCCCCTCATGGTGCAGTCATTCGCCGGCACTCTTCGTGGAGCTGCCTTCGATTGGTATCGCCGTCTCAAGCCCGGGAGCATCAACGGCTGGGATGACATGGAGGACATGTTTCTAACAAATTTCTTTGATGATGACACCGAGGTTTCAATCGGCACGCTATTCGACGAAAAGCAGAAGAATGGTGAGACGGTCGAAACCTTCGTAAAGAGGTTCCGAAACAAAGCCATGAATTGCAGGGATCCAGTTAACGAGGATTTTATTCTCGAGACTTGCCATAACAACCTGACGTTGGACATCCTCGAAGCCATGGGAATGGCGCCGCCGAAGACCTGGAAAGACCTGAAGGTGCGGGGAGAGCGAGCTGAGCGATTCCTCAAGAGGAAGAAGGCGGAGAGAGGGCAAATACCAAATAATGCCCCGCAACCAAACTTTACCCCCAAGGGTAAAGGGAAGGCGCATGCAAATGCTGTGGTTGCGAACCAATTATTTGAAGTGCAAGCACAGCCGCAACAGCCGCAACAGCCGCAACAGTCACAACAGCCGCAACAGCAGCAACAGAGGGCGCCTCAACAATCCAGGTGGCAACAACAGCCCCAGAAGCAAAAGGTCGGGGAGCCGAGGTTCCCGAAGGTCTACTCATTCAGGGAAGATGAAGTCCCTGGTATTTTCAAGTACTTGGTCGAGAACAACAAAATCAAGTTGCCTCCGATTCAGGATCAAGAAGATGCCAAGAGAATCAACGATCCCAAGTACTGCGCATTTCACAGGGCGGTGCACCATCCTACCAAGGTATGCTACGCTCTCAAAGATAAAATTCAGGCCCTAATCGATGTTGGGGTTATCACTATGAAACAGCCCAAAGAAAAGAAGGTGGGTGCAAACACCGTATCCATTAGCTTTGGATCTGTTCCCTCGAGTTGGTTCCAACACGAGCCGGTGATCAATGCGGCGGTGAAGACGGTGAATGATGATCCACACCAACAGCGTCAGAAAGGGCTTGTGCCACACACAGCCCCGAATGGCGAGATTTTGTGGGTTCATCCGGACTTGATCGCAGATGAACAGTGGGCCACGACCTCTTCCAAGACGAACAAGAAAAAGGCGAAGAGAAAGGGTAAATCTTGTCACGGAGCTTCTGCTATACCGGGGGTGGATGACGACAGAATTCCGACCTTCCCACTTTCTGAAGATGAGCAGGAGACATTTGCAACCCGAAGCGGGAACGAATATCACTTCAAGTATCCGGATGCTTCCGAGCAGTTGGGTACCAAAACCCCACCTTCCAAGACGCTGGCAGAACTGGGGATTTCAGCAATTCCCCCAACACCTACAGTGGCTACAGAGAGAATCCAGCAGAAGGATAAGGGAAAGAGCCTTTACATCAAGAAGTTCAGAACCCAAGGCAGTCTCGATTCAATCATCCGATTGGGCGAGACAAACCGGGGAATACAAGCTCTCCGCCCCATTTTGACATCATGGCGCAGTTGGCCAACATCCCGGCTAGGATAACTCTCTACGAGTTGTTGCGTCTTTCGAAGGATACACGGAAAGCACTACAAGAAGCCTTGAGTGATTCCGAAGCCTTCTTGACTCGAATCAAGCCATCTTCCGAAGAACCAGAATCATCAGCCCAACAATGCAATCTGGCGGCGCATCACTTCCCCTGCATCTCTTTCACCAAAGAAGACATGCAAACGAAGAATTCAAAGCATGATAGGCCCTTGTATTTCACCGGGCACATTGGCTCCAGCGTTGTCAACCGGATCCAAGTCGATCCGGGTTCCGCTGTTAGCATCATGCCATTCCGATTGATGCATCATCTCGGAATCCCGACTAGCAAATTAGCGTCCACTGGCACGACGATTTATGGATTCAACACCAGTGGGTCCAAACCCTTGGGGAAAATCCGAATCAAGTGCCAGATTGGGGATTTGAAGTCGGAAGTTACTTGCTATGTGATTGACGCGGAAACATCCTATAACTTACTGTTGGGTCGACCTTGGATCCACGGTAACCTTATAGTCCCGTCAACTCTGCATCAATGCCTCAAATATGTGGGCACGAATAATGAAGTCAAGACGGTGGTCGCGGATAAGCAACCGTTCAAGGGATTGGAGAATTATTTCACCGATTCCCTTCTATACGGTGCTGAATCCGATACTGAACCATCGGCCCAAGGAACGGACAGCGGAGATGAAGCTGATACCGAACCGGGGTTTGATTATGATGGCGGTTTTGTTCTAAATGACATTGTACCCATTGTAATCAATCTTGACGATGATAAATCATCGGAAGATAGTTGTAATTGGCAACTTGCCGAAGAACTATCAATAAACGATGATTTAGAGTACTCGACTGGTCTCGATGATATCACTAACGAACTCTATGCTAACCCTGATTTGTATATGCCTCTTCAATCATTTTGTTTGACGAAGAAGCAGGTACACAACCCTTGCGGAACAACGCTTATTATCCCCGCAGGGATTGGGGGTGGAAAGGAGGTCGTCTACGGCAAAGGAAGAGCATCTCCGGTACCCGACCACTTCATAGAAGAGGAAGACGACGATGATAAACCGGCCCGTCATCTATCCAGATACGATGCGAAAGCGCGCAATATGATGGAAAGGCACGGGTATGACTTCAAGATCGGAGAGGGTCTTTTCTTTGGTCGAGGTCCACGGGTTCCACCCCGGATGGCCTATGTACCGAAGGGAAAACCCGATGATTATTATCACCACAAAAGAGGTTTAGGCTATGTCTCATCTGATGATGAGTGTGGCTGGCAAATCATCGACCAAATTGCTAACAAGACTAGGAAGGGATATTCTTCCGACTCTTCGGGTTGGGATTCCGACGCTAGTCTTGGTGAGGTGTTTAAGAGGCTAATGTCGAACATGGTCACGGTTGACCCAACGACAATAGAAGAAGATGACGAGATGCCAACATGGGAAGACCCGTGGCTTCATCACTTGAACATGCAGTATGGCGATCGGTTCGAGCAAAGAGAGCCTCCTACCGAAGACCAAGTCGTCCAGGTGAATATGGGAAGCGAGGAGAATCCAAAGCCGATATTCATTAGCGACAGCCTCCTACCTGAGGAGAAGGAGGAGTTGATTTCCCTTATCCGGGAGTACATCGACGTGTTCGCCTGGAATTATGAAGACATGCCAGGTCTCGATCCAAATGTAGCAGTGCATCGTCTCAACATTAAGCCGGATGTCAAACCAGTCAAATAACAACAAAGACGGTTTCGTCCGTAAATGATGGAGGCGATCGAAGTTGAAGTCAAAAAGCTTGTCGACTCAGGATTCATTCGGGAAGAACAACATCCAGAGTGGCTTGCCAATATTGTCCCGGTCCTTAAGAAGAACGAGAAGATCAGGATATGCATCGACTTCAGGGATCTCAATGCAGCCTGTCCAAAAGATGATTTTCCTCTCCCCATCACGGATGTTATCATAGACAACACGTGCGGGTTTGAGAGGATGTCCTTTATGGATGGTTTCTCTGGTTACAACCAGATAAAGATGCATCCAGATGACGAGAAGCATACTGCATTTAGAACGCCTCTCGGTGTATTCTGCTACATAGTCATGCCCTTCGGCTTGAAGAATGCAGGTGCTACATATCAGCGAGCCATGTCGAAGATCTTTCAGGAGCATCTCCAAAAGACCGTCGAATGCTACGTAGATGATCTGGTCGTGAAAAGTCGTGATAAGAATGATCACATCAAAGACTTGAAGACCATGTTCGACTTGATGCGGGCCCATCAGTTGAAGATGAACCCTACCAAGTCTTTCCTCGGAATGTCCAGTGGTAAATTCTTGGGATTCGTCGTCACCACCAAAGGTATTCACATTGATCCGGATAAAGTAAAGGCGATCAATGAATTGCAACCTCTGAGAAACCTCAAAGAGCTCAGAGGACTATAAGGGCGATTGGCCTATATCCGTCGGTTCATCTCGAACCTTTCGGGGAAATGCCAACCGTTCTCCAGGCTCACAAAGAAGGGCGTGTCATTCGTATGGGATGATACTTGTCAAAAGGCGTTCGAGAGTATTAAAGAATATCTCTCGAAACCTCCCGTACTCGTTGCACCGAAATCGGGCAAACCGTTCTTGATTTATGTCAAGGCGACGAGCCACTCATTAAGTGCGCTGCTTGCACAAGATGACGATAACGGTCACGAGCAGGCGGTGTATTACTTAAACCGAACCATGGTGGGCGTAGAATCTTGATATCCCATGATTGAGAGAGAATGCCTCGCTTTAGTGTTCGCCATCCAGAAGATGCGGCATTACTTGGTTGGACAGACCATCTATGTCATCTCCAAAGTCAACCCAGTCCGGGTGTTCATGACTCAGCCAGCTTCCATGAGTTGGCGGTTAGCAAAATGGGCCTTACTCTTGTCCCAATACGATCTGCACTTTAAACAGCAGAAGTCAGTAAAAGGGCAAGTCATCTGCGATCTCCTGGCATCTAATCCAACTACGGACGCCGCCGAGATATATGACGATTTACCTGATGAAACCCACGAAGTCAACGCAACTTCGCACCAACAAGTGTGGCGTTTGTACTTCGATGGTGCTTCCCGAGCAGCTAATGTCACAAGTGCTCCTGGATGTTCTAAGGTCTCCTCCGGAGTTGGAGTTGTCTTAGTTTCCCTAGGAAAACATGTGATGCCTCGAGCCTACTCATTAACCGAGCCGTGCTCGAATAATGTAGCAGAGTATAACGCACTGATTATAGGGCTCAATTTCGCCAAGGAGCTGGGGGTTGAGTATCTCGAAGCTTTCGGTGATTCTCAACTGATAGTTAAACAGGTCCAAGGGGAGTACGAAGTTCGAAGTCAGGATCTAATCCCGTATCACAAGATGGCGGTAGAACTGGCAGAATCATTTGAAGGATTCTTCATCGAGCACGTTCCACGATTGCAGAACACCTACGCAGATGCGTTAGCAGCTTTAGCTGTATCTCTGGCGCAGCCTCCCGGAACAGAGCAGTTTGTTACGGTAAGAACTCACCAACTCTTAGTGCCGCTTCACGATGAAGATGACAAGGAAGAAGAGGTTCAGGAAGTGCACACAACTCAGGCTGAATTTGAACCCCGAGATTGGCGTTTCCCCATCATCGACTACGTCCTGCATGGAATCTTGCCAGAAGATATAAAGGAGAGAGAGTCAATCATACGAAGAGCTCCAAGATTCTACTACAACACGGAGAATCGAACACTATACTGCAGGGGGTACGATGGGCTGCTAGCACGTTGCTTATCGACCAAAGAAGCTGAAGAAGTGCTTAGGGAGGTGCATGAAGGATCGTGCGGCGCACACCAACCTGGCCCCAAGCTTTATGATCGCATCAGAAGAATGGGGTATTTTTGGCCTTTCATAATGAGTGATGCAATCGCATATGCCCGGAAGTGTCACGCATGTCAAGTACACGCGAATTATATGCACCAA
Source organism: Asparagus kiusianus (assembly GCA_022839385.1). NCBI lineage: Eukaryota > Viridiplantae > Streptophyta > Magnoliopsida > Asparagales > Asparagaceae > Asparagus > Asparagus kiusianus. The sequence continues at coordinate 2,656 of BQKN01042354.1, read as the reverse complement.
CCTCCGGAGCATCTACATCCTTCGGTGACGTCATGGCCATTTGAGACTTGGGGAATGGACATTGTTGGCCCTATAAACCCCCCGTCCGTCAAAGGTGACCGGTTCATCCTGGCAATTACCGATTACTTCTCCAAATGGGCCGAAGCAGTTCCACTCAGAGAAGTCAAGACGAGCAACATCATTGCGTTCATCAAGCACCATATCATCTACCGGTATGGTGTTCTGAGACGAATCATACACGACAATGGTCCTCAGTTTATCAGCAACGCCTTCATAAGGTTCTGCGAAAAGTTCAAGATTCAGGACATCTCGTCAACGGCTTATAATCCCACAGCAAACGGGTTAGCTGAAGCCTTCAACAAGACTATCATAAAGCTCTTGTCAAAGCTTGTGAAAAATAACAAGCGAGATTGGGATGATAAGCTCGGCGCAGCTCTATGGGCCTATCGTACCACGGTGCGTACACCAACCGGCGCAACCCCGTATTCATTGGTATACGGATGTGAGGCCGTTCTCCCTTTGGAAATCAAAATTCCGTCTCTTCGGATCGCTCTTGCAACCCAGATGACGACCGAAGAACAACATCAGAAACGCCTCGAAGAACTCGAGATGCTCGATGAAAAGCGCCTGGAAGCTCAACAGCATATTGAGTTTTATCAAGCTAGAATTTCTCGAGCCTTCGACAAAAAGGTTCGACAAAGGAGTTTTAAGGAAGGGGATCTGGTCTTGACCGAAAGACATCCTATGATCCTTAACTCCAAGAAGAAAGGCAAATTTGAACCCAAATGGGAAGGACCGTTCGTGGTAGAAACAGTTTACTCGAACGGTGCATATCGCCTAGTCACCAAAGATGGTGACCGGCTTATGATGCCAATAAATGGCAAATTCCTGAAAAGATACTATCCGTAGTATCTTCAGGAAATTTTGATATATCGGGAAGTTCCCGGAAGAATACCGCATTGGGTATTCTTAGGGATAACCCGGTCGTCGTGCCAAAATGGCAAATTCCTGAAAAGATACTAGCCTTGGTGTCTTCAGAAGATTTTGATGTACCGGGAAGTTCCCGGAAGAATACCACATCGGGGTATTCTTAGGGATAACCCGGTCGCGGATGAACAAGAAATCAATGTTCGAATTCTGAATATTCTTGTTTGTCAGAATCTAACTCTCACAAGCACTCTTTTGCTGAGATGAGATCTAATCATTCGATGGATTGATCTTCCCTCACGAAACTTTCAGTGGTGCTTGATGATTCATAGTCTCCACCACACAATTTCCCACTTGGTCAAACCTTACTACAGTTAGGACCAAAGCTAAATTCCCCTCTCGATTCGTCCAAAGAACGAGAGGTCCACAAATCGATCGATCAAACCCTTTTACGGTTAGGATCGTCTCAAACTTCCCACTTGGTCAAACCTTACTACAGTTAGGACCACAACCAAAATCCCCTCTCGATTCCTCCAATGAACGAGAGGTCCACATTCAAATCGAGTAACCAAACCTTACGATAGTTAGGGTTATCCGAATCTTTTCGATTCTCGGAGTGGAGATCCCACTCCTAGTTTCACCTGTCGGATTCTGGGGGTGGAGATCCCACCTCGAGTTTCCTTTCCACCTGAAGATAGAATATAAAATTCTTCCTCTTCAGCAATGGGGGTGTTGCTATCAGGCATATAAGTCTCCAACAACGCCAAGTAATGGCGGCAGCTAACTGGAAGACCATACATAGTAGCTCGTGTAGGTACATACAAGCCACTATTCTTCAGATCCTTCTCCCAACGGCCCAAAACGTAACTAGTCATACGGGGCCACCATCCCTTGGGCAATGAAGAAGCCCAGCCATAGCATCGGTACTCCGGGTGAGGCAGCCTTCTCCCAAGGAGAGCCAAACGGTTCCTCACAGTAGGAGCAGCTGCAAACACCTCGCCTGGGGGTGCGGCGTCAAGGCCCATGATCCCGGGTCGAAGGCCACGAACAGGATGATATCCGCCAGAACCAGGGGTCTTTCCATGAGAAACATACCCGCACTGAACCCACGCAGCGTCATCAGTGAGGTGCCAAGACATCCGTCTCTCCACACCCTGTTCCTCCAGGTGAGTAAAAGAACAGTGACGAGGGACGGAAGGAATGTATAAAAGAGCACTCTCCTCAAGAGTTAGCCAGTGCTCCTCGGTGAGGGTCAGTGTGTCGGGATCCTCCACATGATCCCCGAACAGGAAATCCGACTTCTTCAAAGCCTGAGTGGACGAAGCATCCGCGGTAAAAGGAGCATCGGTGATGAGTTGGCGTAAACAATGACGCCCTCCATCCCGTATCAAGCAACAAGATTCGTCTGAACGATCCCTGTCGAACTGCGGGAGCGGATCAATCGCCTGTCTAACAGAAGCCGAAGAGAAGACCTCATGGCTGCAACCGGTGTTCGCATGAGTAGGAAAGCTACCACCGGGAAAATCGACTGCAACGAAGCGAAGGGTCAGAATATCTATCTCATAAAGGCAAAATGAGATTGTTCACGGGATAATTGGCGAAGACGATTTCGAGTGCCCTACACCTAGAGGACGGTATACGTCATCACGTAAATCGCGTGATAACATACACCGACCTATAAAGTGTAAGGCAACACGAGATCGCCCCAATATACCCAAAGACTTGAATT
>BQKN01042352.1:0-16987 GCA_022839385.1 Asparagus kiusianus | reverse complement strand
GGGTGTCCTCAAGGCAGCCCCCCCCTCTCTTGGATTGCTATAAATAGCCCCCCTTGGCCTCTCTTCTAAAGGCCGGATTTTTGGAGAGCTTGGAGAGAAGAATTTCAGATTTTGAGCATAGCCTTGAGATCTGAAATTCAAGAGCAGAGCGGCGAAGCCCTGCCGGAGCGAGGAGTCGACCGTCTTCATTCACCACCTCCTTATTTTCCTTAGTGTTGCCCCCTTAGCGGTGACATTAAGAAGAGTTAGTGCCTCGTTTTACCGAGACATAAGCTTTACACTTCAGAGATCTCACGTAGATCGACGAAGTTCAGTTTCCATATCCCACGCGGGTAGACGAAACTCTGCCGGATTCTCCCAGAACGGATCTTGATCGATCGGCGGTCCACGGATATCTACATCCCCGTCACAGGCCAAAGACCCACGCAAGCAAGCACCGATAAACGGGACTTGCGTTTATTTTCGAGAGGGTTGTAATCTTTGTTTTCATTTTGTTTGTAACAGATTTCAAATTAATGAAAACAGCAACTTTCGACGAAAACAAGCTGGCGACCACAGTGGGAGCCAACGATCTCGCCACCGAGATCGTCGTGACGCAACCGGCCTTCAAGATCCCGGTGAATGAAGAGATCGAATACGAGTTCGATCAGAAGAAGTATGAAGAATACCTCTCATCTTCCTCCTCCAGATCCGCCTCCCCGAACCGGCGCAAAAAGACATCCTCTTCCAAGAATGTTCGTGGGACGTCCAGCTCCAAGGCCCAAGAGCCCGTTGCCGCCGCTGCCTTCGCACTACGCAACAACCCCGAGCCGTTCAACGTGGTCAAAGCAGCAAATCCGGCTCTCCCATCAACCTCAAAGGCGATGGATGATGCAACTCCAGCCCCGTCAAAGAGGGCACTCCAAAGGCGTCGTCAACGCCTCGCTCAGCAACTCGCCAAGGCTAGGGAGTCAAAAGACGGAGTGCGCTACACGGAGGATCTAAAATCCAGGTACCGCCAAGAGCAACGGCAAGCAATCAACCTCCCCTCCAAAACAGAAACGAACGAATGGGTTCGTGTGAAGAGGAACCGCTCTACTCTTGAGGAGCGCATCAGGAAGCGTAAGGCATTGCTTGCGCATGCCCGAGCCCTGCTGCAAAAGGCGGAGGGAATACAGAAAGAGGAGGTGGCCAAAAGGCCATCCACAAGCAAATGGGTGTGGTTGCCAAAGTCGAAACCAACGCCTCAAACACAAAAGGGTGGAGCTGCTGCCCGAGTTTTTCCAACACCAGCACCTCCAACAAAGATGGGTAGAATTGTCCCCCAAGACTCTCCAAAATCAGCGCCTCAAACACAAGTGATTGGAGCCGCTGCCCGAGCATCTTCAAAACCAGATCCGGTGCCTTCAACGGAGATAGGTAAAAACGGGGATCATTCAAAATCCCAAACTCCTTTGATGGGTCGCCTCGGTCCTCTACCAGAGAACCGAGGGAGAGTACCCGTCAAAGAACGATTGGGACCATTGAAAGGTCCCCAAGTTGTAAATCACACCAGGGGTAGTATTAATCTCCCCCAGAAAGTTAACAAAGGGAAAGCCCCAATCACCGACCGCATCGGATTGCGAGTCGAATTAAAAGGGCCCGTTCAGTTTATATGCTCGCAAAAGCGTAAAATTGAACGGGCCACTACTGATAAATCTAACCAAGTGTTGCATTCCCGAAGGGAGGCGCACTCATCTGAGGATGAGAGTGCTATATCGGGGAACACATACCAACACTCTATAGGTTGCTCCAGCTACAAAGCTGATGAGTTGTACTACAGGGCTGGGGGTATGGAAAAACCCCGAAAAAGATGTATGCAGGACATGGAGCCCCGCTGCCCGTGTGCAAGTATCATTAAGGCGGTGCTATCCGAGTGTTGTTGTAACGCTCCTCCAAGAAGAATTTCAGTGTTCGAAAGACTCTCCAGGCCGAGGCATTTCCACAAGAAGAAATTGCTCCGCCAGGAAGACGAGTATCCAAGAGTGTCGGTTAACATGACCGGCAGGGGAAATTCAACGCAACCCTTCAGCATAGAACAGCTTGCTGAGATAGCCCGGTGCATGACACGGTTGCGGCCCGGAACCAGCGGCCAAAAGAACTACCAAAGGGTACCAATTGGGCTCTCCCTAGAAGAAGAAGAATCAGAGGCTGATTCGGACTCCTGCTCGGCGGTGGCATCCGATGACACGGCCTCGAGTGCGGGCCAACCGTACGAATCGCTCATGATCAGTGCTGAACAAGTATCCAAAATACTTGAAGAAGCCCTGGCCAAGCAAAAAGAAAGCTTCAAATTTGAAATGGAGATGACCCTGCAGCGGATGAGGGAAATGCACGACCAACAAATCGCGGCGTTGACGGTTCACCAAGGAGAGCCCGGTCGTCGCAATGCTCCGAATCCGGAAGAGAATGAACGGGAGGCGGATAATATCCATATCCCTCCTGTCAACACTGACAATGGGGGTGGTCCCGCAGAAGATAATGCAAAGGAGGACCACGTCACCTCTCCCAGAAGCCACTCAAAGGCCGAGACGAGCGATGACAAGAAGATGAAGGACCTGGAGAGCAAAATCAACGCCTTGATGAGTGCTCAAGAGGTAAAAAGATCCGGTATACCCTGCCCATATCCAAGGGAGTGGGAATCGATCTCATATCCGGCAAAGTTTAATTTAATTAACTTTACGCCGTTTGATGGGAAGGGTTCCCCTACCCAACACTTAATTTATTTCAAGTCTCATTTAGGAATTATTTCCGGAAATGAGCCCCTCATGGTGCGGTCATTCGTCGGCACTCTTCGCGGAGCTGCCTTCGATTGGTATCGCCGTCTCAAGCCCGGAAGTATCAACGGCTGGGATGACATGGAGGACATGTTCCTAACAAACTTCTTTGATGATGATACCGAAGTTTCAATCGGCACTCTGTTCGATGAAAAGCAAAAGAACGGCGAGACGGTTGAAAACTTCGTGAAAAGATTCCGGAACAAAGCTATGAATTGCAGGGATCCGGTCAGCGAGGATTTCATCCTTGAGACTTGCCACAACAATTTGACGCTCGACATCCTTGAAGCCATGGGAATGGCGCCATCTAAAACCTGGAAGGACCTTAAGGAACGCGGAGAAAGAGCCGAGCGATTCCTCAAAAGGAAAAAGGTTGAAAGGGGCTAAATACCAAACAATGTCCCACAACAGAGGAACTTCACCCCTAAGGGTAAGGGGAAAGCACAAGCAAATGCGGTAGATGCGAATCAAGTGTTTGAGGTGCAAGCACAGCCGCAGCAGCCGTAGCAGCAGCAACAGAGGGCGCCTCAACAACCCAGGTGGCAGCAACAGCCCCAGAAGCAAAAGGTTGGAGAGCCGAGGTTCCCAAAAGTCTACTCATTCAAAGAGGATGAAATCCCCGGTATCTTCAAGTACTTGGTCGAGAACAACAAGATCAAGCTGCCGCCGATTCAGGATCAAGAAGATGCCAAGAGGGTCAATGATCCGAAATACTGCGCATTCCACCGAGCGGTGCACCATCCTACCAAGGTATGCTACGCCCTCAAAGATAAGATTCAGGCCCTAATCGATGTTGGGATTATTACTATGAAGCAGCCCAAAGAGAAGAAGGTGGGTGCAAATACCGTGTCCATCAGCTTTGGATCTGTTCCCTCGAGTTGGTTCCAACACGAGTCAGTGATCAAAGCGGCGGTGAAGACGGTGAATGATGATCCGCATCAGCAGCGTCAGAAAGGGCTTGTGCCACACACAGCCCCAAATGGCGAGATCTTATGGGTTCATCCGGACTTGATCGCAGATGAACAGTGGGCCGGGACCTCTTCCACAAAGAACAAGAAGAAGTCGAAGAGGAAGGGCAAATCTTGTTACGGGGCCTCTGCTATACCGGGGGTGGATGACGATAAAATTCCGACCTTCCCGCTTTCTGAAGATGAGCAAGAAGCTTTTGTAACCCGAAGCGGGAACGAATATCATTTCAAGTATCCGGAGGCTACCGAGCAGTTGGGTACCAAAACCCCACCTTCCAAGACATTGGCAGAGCTGGGGATTTCAGCAATTCCCCAAACACCTGCGGTGGCTACGGAGAGAATCCCGCAGAAGGATAAGGGAAAAGAGCCTGTACGTCAAGAAGCTCAGAACCCGAGGCAATCTCGATTCAATCATCCGATTGGGCGAGACAAACCGGGGAATACGAGCTCTCAGCCCCAGTTCGACATTATGGCACAATTGGCCAACATCCCGGCCCGAATAACTCTATATGAGTTGTTGCGGTTGTCAAAGGATACACGGAAAGCGCTACAAGAAGCCTTGAGTGATTCGGAAGCATTCTTGACTCGGATCAAACCATCTTCCGAAGAACCAGAATCATCAGCCCAACAATGCAACCTGGCGGCGCATCACTTCCCCTGCATCTCTTTCACCAAAGAAGACATGCAGACGAAGAATTCCAAGCATGATAGGCCGTTGTACTTCACCGGGCATATTGGCTCCAGCGTTGTCAACCGGATCCAAGTCGATCCGGGTTCCGCTGTTAGCATCATGCCATTCCGATTGATGCATCATCTCGGAATCCCGACTAGCAAATTAGCGTCCACTGGCACGACGATTTATGGATTCAACACCAGCGGGTCTAGGCCCTTGGGGAAGATCCGAATCAAGTGCCAGATTGGGGATTTGAAGTCGGAAGTAACATGCTATGTGATTGACGCGGAAACATCCTATAACTTACTGTTGGGTCGGCCTTGGATCCACGGTAACCTTATAGTCCCGTCAACTCTACATTAGTGCTTCAAATATGTGGGCACAGATAATGAAGTCAAGACGGTGGTCGCGGATAAGCAACCGTTCAAGGGATTGGAGAATTATTTCACCGATTCCCTTTTATACGGCGCTGAATCCGATACTGAACCATCGGCCCAGGGAACGGACAGCGGAGATGAAGCTGATACCGAACCAGGGTTTGATTATGATGGCGGTTTTGTTTTAAACGACATTGTACCCATTGTAATCAATCTTGACGATGATGAATCATCGGAAGATAGTTGTAATTGGCAACTTGCCGAAGAACTATCAATAAACGATGATTTAGAGTACTCGACGGGTCTCGATGATATCACCAACGAACTCTATGCTAACCCTGATTTGTATATGCCTCTTCAATCATTTTGTTTGACGAAGAAGCAGGTACGCGACCCTTGCGGAACAACGCTTATCATCCCCGCAGGGATTGGGGGTGGAAAGGAGGTCGTCTACGGCAAAGGAAGAGCATCTCCGATACCCGACCACTTCATAGAAGAAGAAGACGACGATGATAAACCAGCCCGTCATCTATCCAAATACGATGCGAAAGCGCGCAACATGATGGAAAGGCACGGATATGACTTCAAGATCGGAGAGGGTCTTTTCTTTGGTCGAGGTCCACGGGTTCCACCCCGGATGGCCTATGTACCGAAGGGAAAACCCGATAATTATTATCGCCACAAAAGAGGTCTAGGCTATGTCTCATCAGATGATGAGTGTGGCTGGCAAATCATCGACCAAATTGCTAATAAAACTAGGAAGGGATATTCTTCCGACTCTTCGGGTTGGGATTCCGACGCTAGTCTTGGCGATGTGTTTAAAAAGCTAATGTCGAACATGGTCACGGTTGATCCAACGACAATAGAAGAAGATGATGAGATGCCGGCATGGGAAGACCCGTGGGTTCATCACTTAAGCATGCAGTATGGCGATCGGTTCGAGCAAAGAGAGCCTCCTACCGAAGACCAAGTCGTTCAGGTGAATATGGGAAGCGAGGAAAATCCGAAGCCAATATTCATCAGCGACAGCCTCCTACCTGAAGAGAAGGAGGAGTTGATCTCCCTTATCCGGGAGTACATCGACGTATTCGCCTGGAATTATGAAGACATGCCGGGGCTCGATCCAAATGTAGCGGTGCATCGTCTCAACATTAAGCCGGAGGTCAAACCAGTCAAACAACAACAACGACGGTTTCGTCCGCAAATGATGGAAGCAATCGAAGCTGAAGTCAAAAAGCTCGTCGATTCGGGATTCATCCGAGAGGAGCAACATCCCGAATGGCTTGCCAATATTGTTCCGGTCCTAAAGAAGAACGGGAAGATCCGGATATGCATCGACTTCAGGGACCTCAATGCTGCTTGCCCAAAAGATGACTTTCCTCTTCCCATCACGGATGTTATCATCGACAACACGTGCGGGTTCGAGAGGATGTCTTTTATGGATGGTTTCTCTGGTTACAACCAGATAAAGATGCATCCAGATGATGAGAAGCATACTGCATTTAGAACGCCTCTCGGCGTATTCTGCTACACAGTCATGCCCTTCGGCCTGAAAAATGCAGGTGCTACATATCAGCGAGCTATGTCGAAGATCTTTCAGGAACATCTCCGAAAGACTGTCGAATGCTACGTGGACGATTTGGTCGTGAAAAGTCGTGATAAAAAAGATCACATCAAAGACTTGAAGACCATGTTCGACTTGATGCGGGCCCATCAGCTGAAGATGAACCCTACCAAGTCTTTCCTCGGAATGTCCAGTGGCAAATTCCTGGGATTCGTCGTCACAACCAAGGGTATTCACATTGATCCTGACAAAGTGAAGGCGATCAATGAATTGCAACCTCCGAGGAACCTCAAAGAGCTCAGAGGACTGCAAGGGCGATTGGCTTATATCCGTCGGTTTATCTCGAACCTTTCGGGGAAATGCCAACCGTTCTCCAGGCTCACAAAGAAGGGCGTGTCATTCGTATGGGACGATGCTTGTCAGAAAGCATTCGAGAGTATTAAAGAATATCTCTCGAAGCCTCCCGTACTCGTTGCACCGAAATCGGGCAAACCGTTCTTGATTTATGTCAAGGCGACGAGCCACTCATTAAGTGCATTGCTTGCACAAGATGACGATAACGGTCACGAGCAAGCAGTATATTACTTGAGCCGAACTATGGTGGGAGCGGAATCTCGATATCCCATGATTGAGAGAGAATGCCTGGCTCTAGTGTTCGCCATCCAAAAGATGCGGCATTACTTGGTCGGACAGACCATATATGTCATCTCCAAAGTTAACCCGGTCCGAGTGTTCATGACTCAACCGGCTTCCATGAGCTGGCGATTAGCGAAGTGGGCTCTACTCTTGTCCCAATACGATCTGCACTTCAAACAGCAGAAGTCAGTAAAAGGACAGGCCATCTGCGATCTCCTGGCATCTAATCCAACGACGGACGCCGCCGAGATATATGATGATTTACCTGATGAAACCCACGAAGTCAACGCAACTTCACACCAACAAGTGTGGCGTTTGTACTTCGACGGTGCTTCACGAGCAGCTAATGCCGCAGGTACTCCTGGATGTTCAAAGGTCTCCTCCGGAGTTGGAGTGGTCTTAGTTTCCCCAGGAAAACATGTGATGCCTCGAGCCTACTCATTAACTGAGCCGTGCTCGAATAACGTAGCAGAGTATAACGCACTGATTATAAGACTCAATTTCGCCAAAGAGCTGGGGGTTGAGTATCTCGAAGCTTTCGGTGATTCTCAACTGATAGTCAAACAGGTCCAAGGGGAATATGAAGTTCGAAGTCAGGATCTAATCCCGTATCACAAGATGGCGGTAGAACTGGCAGAATCATTTGAAGGATTCTTCATCGAGCACGTGCCGCGGTTGCAGAACACCTACGCGGATGCATTAGCAGCTTTAGCTGTATCCTTGGCACAGCCTCCCGAAACAGAACAGTGTAGGCATCAAAAATTGCCGATAGGTCTCCGCACACAGCTCGGTGTCAACAAGCAACGATTGAACGTCACTACCCGGTTCACAAGAAATTCAAACGACGTCGGTGAGCGATTGAAACCAACCGACGGACTACGCGAGCCGACAGAATGACAGAATCACGGGGATACGGATTGACCAAAAACCCCGCGATCACCGCAATTGGGCCAACGCCCGCCTTGTCCCGATCACCACACTGATAATCCAACCATCGGGATCTACAGAACTCCTCGACGGGCTTCCAACACAACCGGAATCAGTCAAATCTAAGTCCAGATAAAAGCACTACAGCGGAATTAACTAGAGAGCGCCCAAAAGGTGTGTGTCTCGGCACCATGGCCGAGACACCCCCAAGGGGGTGTCTCAAGACCATAGCCGAGACACCCCCCCTAGGGGGTGTCCTCAAGGCAGCCCCCTCCCTTCTTTGTTCGCCTATAAATAGGCCTCCTTGGCCTTCATTGTAGAGGGCTGATTTCTTTGGAGTTGAAGGCAAAGGCTCTGAATTCAAGGCTGAATTATCTTAGCCAAGGATTCCCCTTTGTTCGAAGCGGCGAAGCCCTGCCGGAGAGCAGAGTCTGAAGATTTCTGAAGCAGCGAAGCTCTGCCGAAACGAGGAGTAAGGAGTTCTTCATCAGTCTCCTTCATTCACCTCCTTCCATTTCCTTAGTGCTGCCCATTAGCGGTGAACACTAAGAAGAGCTATTATCTCGTTTTAGCCGAGATATACGCTTATAACTTCTAGATCTCACGCGGATCGACGAAGTTCTGTTTCTATATCCCTTCGCGGATAGACAAAACTCTACCGGATTCTACCGGAAAGGATCTTGAAGAGTCGGCGGTCCACGGATATCGACGTCCCCGTCACAGGCCAACAACCCACGCAAGCGAGACCGAACCAGAACGGGACCTCGTGTTTATTTTCAGAAAAGTTGTAATCATTTGTTTTCATTTAAACTCTGTTGTAACGATTGAAGTTGTAGCAGATCACAAAGCAATGAAAACAGCAGCTTTTGACGAAAACAAGCTGGCGACCACAGTGGGAGCCGCCGACCTCGCTGCCGAGATCGGAGTGACGCAACCGGCCTTCAAGATCCGGGTGAATGAAGAGGTCGAGTACGAGTTCGACCAGCAGAAGTATGAAGAGTACCTCTCCTCCTCCTCCTCCAGATCTGCCTCTCCGCACCGGCGCAGGAGGAACCCATCTCCGAAAAGGGCTCGCGGGATCTCCAACTCCTCAATCCGAGACTCCGCCATCGCTACCACTACGCCCGTACCACGCAACGGCCCCGCGTCGATCAGCGTGGTTAAGGCTGTAGATCTGGCCCTCACAACTGCCACAAAGGCGATAGGTAATGCTGCTCCAACTCCATCAAAGAGAGCGCTCCAAAGGCGTCGTCAACGGCTCGCTCAACAGCTCGCCAAGGCCAAGGAGTCAAAAGATGGAGTGCGCTATGCAGAGGATCTGAAGTCGAGGCAGCGGCAAGAACAACGGCAAGCAATCAACCTCCCCTCCAAAACGGAAGCAAGTGAGTGGATCCGCGTCAAAAGGAACCGCTCCACGCTTGAGGAGCGAATCAAGAAGCGCCGCGCTCTACTCGCACATGCCCGGCTCCTTCTGAAGAAGGCAGACGAGATGCAGCAAGGAACGGTGGTCAAAACACCGTCTACAAGCAAACTGGTGTGGGTACGCAAAACAAACCCAACACCTCAAACCAAGAAGGGCAAAATTATCGCCCAAAGTTCAGCCAAACCAGAGCCTGTTCCTCCTGTACCGGCACCCTCAACGGATCCAGGTAAACAAGGGGATCATTCAAGATCCCAGGTTCCTTTGTCGGGTCGCCTCGGTCCCTTACCGGAGAACCGAGGTAGAATACCCGTCAAAGAACGGCTGGGACCATTGAAAGGTCCCCAAGTTAAAAATCAGACTGGGGGTGGAATCAATCCCCCCAAGAAAGATGAAAAAGGGAAAGCCCCTATCACCGACCGCACTGAGTTGCGGGTCGAACTGAAAGAGCCCGTTCAGTTCATACGCTCACAAAAGCGTAAAACTGAACGGGCCACTCTTGAAAAATCTAACCAACCATCTCATCCTCAAAAGGAAGCACACTCATCCGAGGATGAGCGTGTTGTATCGGGAAACACCCACCAGCACTCTGTAGGTTGCTCCAGTTACCAAGAGATGTGTGCAGGATAGGGAGCCCCGCTGCCCGTGTGCTAACATCATCAAGGCAGTGCTGTCCGAGTGTTGTTGTGACAGTCCCCCAAGAAGAATCTCGGTGTTCGAGAGACTCTCCAAGCCGAAGCGTTTCCACAAGAAGAAATCGCTCTGCCGAGAGAACGAATACTCAAGAGTGTCGGTCAACATGACTGGCAAGGGAAATTCAACACAACCCTTCAGCATAGAACAGCTGGCCGAGATATCCCGGTGCATGACACGGTTGCGGCCTGGAGCCAGCGGCCAAAAGAACTACCAAAGGGTGCCAATTGGACTCTCCCTAGAAGAAGAAGAATCAGAGGCTGATTCGGACTCTTGCTCGGCGGTGGCATCTGATGACACGGCGTCGAGTGCGGGTCAACCTTACGAATCACTCATGATCAGCGCTGAACAGGTATCCAAGATACTGGAAGAAGCCCTCGCCAAACAGAAGGAGAGCTTCAAATTCGAAATGGAAATGACCCTGCAGCGGATGAGGGAGATGCACGACCAACAAGTCGCGGCGTTGACGGTTCACCAAGGAGAATCCGGTCGTCGCAATACTCCAAATCCAGAAGAGAATGAACGGGAGGCGGATAATCTCAACATCCCTCCTGTCAAATGGGGGTGGTCCCACAGAAGATAATGCAAAGGAGGACCACGTCGCCTCTCCCAGAAGCCACTCAAAGGCCGAGACGAGCGACGACAAGAAGATGAAGGACCTGGAGAGCAAAATCAATGCATTGATGAACGCTCAAGAGGTAAAAAGATCCGGTATACCCTGCCCATACCCAAGGGAGTGGGAATCGATCCCATATCCAGCAAAGTTCAATCTAATTAACTTTACGCCGTTTGATGGGAAGGGTTCCCCTACCCAACACTTAATCTATTTCAAGTCTCATTTAGGAATTATTTCCGGAAATGAGCCCCTCATGGTGCGGTCATTCGTTGGCACTCTTCGCGGAGCTGCCTTCGATTAGTATCGCCGTCTCAAGCCCGGAAGTATCAACGGCTGGGATGACATGGAGGACATGTTCCTAACAAACTTCTTTGATGATGATACCGAAGTTTCAATCGGCACGCTGTTCGATGAAAAGCAAAAGAACGGTGAGACGGTTGAAAACTTCGTGAAAAGATTCCGGAACAAAGCTATGAATTGCAGGGATCCGGTTAGCGAGGATTTCATCCTTGAGACTTGCCACAACAACCTCACGCTCGACATCCTCGAAGCCATGGGAATGGCACCGTCAAAAACCTGGAAGGATTTGAAGATGCGGGGAGAGCGAGCTGAACGATTCCTCAAGAGGAAGAAAGCAGAGAGAGGGCAAACACTCAATAATGCCCCGCAACCAAGTTTTATCCCCAAGGGTAAAGGGAAGGCGCATGCGAATGCGGTGGTCACAAATCAAGTCTTTGAAGTGCAAGCACAACCGCAACAGCAGCAACAGCCGCAGCAGCCGCAGCAGCAGCAACAGAGGGCGCCTCAACAACCGAGATGGCAGCAACAGCCCCAGAAGCAAAAGGTAGGGGAGCCGAGGTTCCCAAAAGTCTACTCATTCAAAGAGGATGAAATCCCGGGTATTTTCAAATACCTCGTGGAGAACAACAAGATCAAGCTACCGCCGATTCAGGATCAAGAAGATGCCAAGAGGGTCAACGATCCGAAATACTACGCATTCCACCGAGCGGTGCACCATCCTACCAAGGTATGCTACGCCCTCAAGGATAAAATTCAGGCCCTAATCGATGTTGGGGTTATTACTATGAAGCAGCCCAAAGAGAAGAAGGTGGGCGCAAATACCGTGTCCATTAGCTTTGGATCTGTTCCCTCGAGTTGGTTCCAACACGAGTCGGTGATCAAAGCGGCAGTAAAGACGGTGAATGATGATCCACACCAGCAGCACCAGAAAGGACTTGTACCGCACACAGCCCCAAATGGCGAGATCTTGTGGGTTCATCCGGACTTGATCGCAGATGAACAATGGGCCGGGACCTCTTCCACAAAGAATAAGAAGAAGTCGAAGAAGAAGGGCAAATCCTGTTGTGGGGCCTCTGCTATACCGGGGGTGGATGATGACAAAATTCCAACCTTCCCACTTTCTGAAGATGAGCAGGAAGCTTTTGCAACCCGAAGCGGGAACGAATATCACTTCAAGTATCCGGATGCTTCCGAGCAATTGGGTACCAAAACCCCACCTTCCAAGACGCTGGCAGAGTTAGGAATTTTAGCAATTCCCCCAATACCTGCAGTGGCTACGGAGAGAATCCCGCAGAAAGATAAGGGAAAAGAGCCCGTACGTCAAGAAGCTCAGAACCCGAGGCAATCTCGATTCAATCACCCGATTGGGCGAGACAAACCGGGGAATACAAGTTCTCCACCTCACTTCGACATTATGGCGCAATTGGCCAACATCCCGGCCAGGATAACTCTATACGAGTTGCTGCAGTTGTCGAAAGATACACGGAAAGCACTACAGGAAGCCTTAAGTGATTCGGAAGCATTCTTGACTCGGATCAAACCATCTTCCGAAGAACCAGAGTCATCAGCCCAACAATGCAATCTGGCGGCGCATCACTTCCCCTGCATCTCTTTCACCAAAGAAGATATGCAGACGAAGAACTCAAATCATGATAGGCCCCTGTATTTCACCGGGCATATTGGCTCCACCGTTGTCAACCGGATCCAAGTCGATCCGGGTTCCGCTGTTAGCATCATGCCATTCCGATTGATGCATCATCTCGGAATCCCGACTAGCAAATTAGCATCCACTGGCACAACAATTTATGGATTCAACACCAGCGGGTCTAGGCCCTTGGGGAAGATCCGAATTAAGTGCCAGATCGGGGATTTGAGGTCGGAGGTCACTTGTTATGTGATTGACGCGGAAACATCCTATAATTTACTGTTGGGTCGACCTTGGATCCACGGTAACCTTATAGTCCCGTTAACTCTACATCAGTGCTTTAAATATGTAGGCACAGATAATGAAGTCAAGACGGTGGTCGCGGATAAGCAACCGTTCAAGGGATTGGAGAATTATTTCACCGATTCCCTTTTATACGGCGCTGAATTCGATACCGAACCGTCGGCCCAAGGAACGGACAGCGGAGATGAAGCTGATACCGAACCAGGGCTTGATTATGATGGCGGTTTTGTTTTAAACGACATTGTACCCACTGTAATCAATCTTGACAATGATGAATCATCGGAAGATAGTTGTAATTGGCAACTTGCCGAAGAACTATCAATAAACGATGATTTAGAGTACTCGACAGGTCTTGATGATATCACTAACGAACTCTATGCTAACCCTGATTTGTATATGCCTCTTCAATCATTTTGTTTGACGAAGAAGCAGGTACACGACCCTTGCGGAACAACGCTCATCATCCCCACAGGGATTGGGGGTGGAAAGGAGGTCGTCTACGGCAAAGGAAGAGCATCTCCGATACCCAACCATTTCTTGGAAGAGGAAGACAACGATGATAAACCAGCCCGTCATTTATCCAAATACGATGCGAAAGCACGCAACATGATGGAAAGGCACGGGTATGACTTCAAGATCGGAGAGGGTCTTTTCTTTGGTCGAGGTCCACGGGTTCCACCCCGGATGGCCTATGTACCGAAGGGAAAACCCGATAATTACTATCGCCACAAAAGAGGGCTAGGCTATGTCTCATCAGATGATGAGTGTGGCTAGCAAATCATCGGCCAGATTGCTAACAAGACTAGGAAGGGATATTCCTCCGACTCTTCGGGTTGGGATTCCGACGCTAGTCTTGGTGAAGTGTTCAAGAAGCTAATGTCGAACATGACTACGGTCGATCCAGCGACAATAGAAGAAGATGACGAGATGCCGACATGGGAAGACCCGTGGGTTCATCACTTAAGCATGCAGTATGGGGATCGGTTCGAGCAAAGAGAGCCTCCTACCGAAGACCAAGTCGTTCAGGTGAATATGGGAACCGAGGAGAATACAAAGCCGATATTCATTAGTGACAGCCTCCTACCTGAGGAGAAGGAGGAGTTGATTTCTCTTATCCGGGAGTACATCGATGTATTCGCCTGGAATTATGAAGACATGCCAGGTCTCGATCCAAATGTAGCGGTGCATCGTCTCAACATTAAGCCGGAGGTCAAACCAGTCAAACAACAGCAACGACGGTTTCGTCCGCAAATGATGGAAGCAATCGAAGCTGAAGTCAAAAAGCTCATCGATTCGGGTTTTATCCGAGAGGAGCAACATCCCGAATGGCTTGCCAATATTGTTCCGGTCCTGAAGAAGAACGGGAAGATCCGGATATGCATCGACTTTAGGGATCTCAATGCTGCTTGCCCAAAAGATGACTTTCCTCTCCCCATCACGGATGTTATCATCGACAACACGTGTGGGTTTGAGAGGATGTCCTTTATGGATGGTTTCTCTGGTTACAACCAGATAAAGATGCATCCAGATGATGAGAAGCACACTGCATTCAGAACGCCTCTCGGTGTCTTCTGCTACACAGTCATGCCCTTCGGCTTAAAGAATGCAGGTGCTACATATCAGCGAGCCATGTCGAAGATCTTTCAGGAACATCTCCGAAAGACAGTCGAGTGCTACGTGGACGATTTGGTCGTGAAAAGTCGTGATAAAAATGATCACATCAAAGACTTGAAGACCATGTTCGACCTGATGCGGGCCCACCAGTTGAAGATGAACCCGACCAAGTCTTTCCTCGGAATGTCCAGTGGCAAATTCCTGGGATTCGTCGTCACCACCAAAGGTATTCACATTGATCCGGATAAAGTAAAGGCGATCAATGAATTGCAACCTCCGAGGAACCTCAAGGAGCTCAGAGGACTGTAAGGGCGATTGGCGTATATCCGTCGGTTCATCTCAAACCTTTCGGGGAAATGCCAACCGTTCTCCAGGCTCACAAAGAAGGGCGTGTCATTCGTATGGGACGAGGCCTGTCAAAAGGCGTTCGAGAGTATTAAGGAATATCTCTCAAAACCTCCCGTACTCGTTGCACCGAAATCGGGCAAACCGTTCTTGATTTATGTCAAGGCGACGAGCCACTCATTAAGTGCATTCCTTGCACAAGATGACGATAACAGTCACGAGCAAGCAGTATATTACTTGAGCCGAACCATGGTGGGCGCGGAATCTCGATATCCCATGATTGAGAGAGAATGCCTCGCTTTAGTGTTCGCCATCCAGAAGATGCGGCATTACTTGGTTGGACAAACCATCTACGTCATCTCCAAAGTTAACCCGGTCCGAGTGTTCATGACTCAACCGGCTTCCATGAGCTGGCGATTAGCGAAGTGGGCTTTACTCTTGTCCCAATACGATCTGCACTTCAAACAGCAGAAGTCAGTAAAAGGGCAAGCTATCTGTGATCTCTTGGCAGCTAATCCAACTACGGACGCCGCCGAGATATACGACGATCTACCTGATGAAACTCACGAAGTCAACGCAACTTCACACCAACAAGTGTGGCGTTTGTACTTCGACGGTGCTTCAAGAGCAGCTAATGCCGCAGGTACTCCTGGATGTTCTAGGGTCTCCTCCGGAGTTGGAGTGGTCTTAGTTTCCCCAGGAAAACATGTGATGCCTCGAGCCTACTCATTAACTGAGCCGTGCTCAAATAACGTGGCAGAGTATAACGCACTGATCATAGGACTCAATTTCGCCAAGGAGCTGGGGGTTGAGTATCTCGAAGCATTCGGTGATTCTCAACTGATAGTCAAACAGGTCCAAGGAGAGTATGAAGTCCGAAGTCAGGATTTGCTACCATACCACAAGATGGCGGTGGAGCTAGCGGAGTCGTTTGAAGGATTCTTCATCGAGCACGTTCCGCGGTTCCAGAACACCTACGCAGATGCGTTAGCAGCTCTAGCTGTTTCTCTGGCACAGCCACCCGGGACAGAACAATTTGTCACGGTAGGAACTCACCAACTCTTAGTGCCGCTTCACGATGAAGACGGCAGGGAGGAAGAGGCCCAAGAGGTGCACACAACTCAGGCTGAATTCGAACCTCGGGATTGGCGATTCCCCATCATCGACTACGTCCTACACGGAATCTTGCCAGAAGACGTGAAGGAGAGAGAGTCGATCAGACGAAGAGCTCCGAGATTCTACTATAACACGGAGAATCGAACGCTATACCGCAGGGGGTATGATGGCATGCTGGCACGTTGCATATCAACCAAAGAAGCTGAAGAAGTGCTTAAAGAGGCACATGAAGGAGAGTGCGGTGCACACCAACCTGGTCCCAAGCTTTATGATCGCATCAGGAGAATGGGATACTTTTGGCCCTCCATGATGCATGAGGCAATTGTATACGCCCGGAAGTGTCACGCATGTCAGGTACACGCAAATTACATGCACCAACCTCCGGAACATCTACATCCTTCGGTCACATCGTGGCCGTTCGAGACCTGGGGAATGGACATTGTCGGTCCTATAAACCCCCCATCGGTCAAAGGCGATCGGTTCATCCTGGCGATCACTGATTACTTCTCCAAATGGGCTGAAGCAGTTCCACTCAGAGAAGTCAAGACGAGCAACGTCATTGCATTCATCAAGCACCATATCATCTACCGGCATGGTGTTCCAAGACGAATCATACACGACAACGGTCCTCAATTTATCCGCAACGCCTTCATAAGGTTCTGCGAAAAGTTCAAAATTCAGGACATCTCGTCAACGGCTTATAATCCCACAGCAAACGGATTAGCCGAAGCCTTCAACAAGACTATCATAAAGCTCTTGTCAAAGCTTGTGAAAAATAACAAGCGAGATTGGGATGATAAGCTCGGCGCAGCTCTATGGGCCTATCGTACCACGGTGCGTACACCGACTGGCGCCACCCCATACTCATTGGTGTATGGATGTGAAGCCGTTCTCCCTCTGGAAGTTCAAATTCCATCTCTTCGGATCGCTCTTGCAACCCAGATGACGACCGAAGAACAACATCAGAAACGCCTTGAAGAACTCGAGATGCTCGA
>BQKN01042350.1:0-12618 GCA_022839385.1 Asparagus kiusianus | reverse complement strand
ACCGGATCTTTCTGTAACGCATAAAGTTGTTCTTTAAGATAGCAATGACGTCATCAATGAAGAAAGCACCAATTTTTCACTCGAACAGAGATGTACTAATTCTTGCTAGCAAGTATAACACAAATATAATATCAAGTATGGTGCAATTTGCGAGATAATAGCGCGCTCAAATATGGGACTTCAGGTCCTAAAATATCCTCGTTATCTTCTTTAGGTTTGTATGGGTCTTTATCCACTTCAAGGGATCTAACAACTATTGGTGTGCTAAGTTCATGAGATTTATTCATTTAAAATCTCTCCATAACCTTCTTCAGGTAGGTTGACTGGCATACCAATATTCTTTTAGGAACATGCTCGATCTGCTGGTCGAGACAAAACTTGGTTTTCCCAAAAAAAAAATTCATTTCAAACACTCCGTCTTTTGGCATGAGCTAGCTTCTGTAAGCTCCTTGTGTGTTCCAACACACAAGCGCAGACATCATTATTTGCATATCTCCTCTTCAGGAGGAACTCACTCAGTCGGTTAGACTACATTCTACCCGACTGTTTCAAGTCGTATAACGACCTTTGCAATTTAATGCTATACATGTTGCGATTCTCATTTTCTCTCAATTCAGGAATTCCAAGTCCATCAGGGACTTTCATATTAGCGTCTAATGACTCATATAAAAATGTGGTCATGACGTACATATACTGCATATATAAATTCATAGTTTCTGCCATAGGTATTAACTTGCGGAACGTAATACAATTAATAATAGGAGAATATTTACATCTAAATCGATGTCGGGTCTCTGCGTTAACCCATTGAGCTATGAATCTCGCTTTATATATCACCACCTTACAATTCTCATTTAGTTTACTTACGAAGACCCATTTATATCCTGCAGGGATATATGAACTACAGGTTCACAATACTTTAGCGAGTTCAGCTCAGCCTCAATTGCCTCTTTCCATCTCACCTAGTCCGAGTGCTTCAAGCACTCTGCTACCGACTTAGGTTCTGGATCCAGATTATTTTTAGAGATAGTAAGAGCAATTATAGAGGCAACTATGTTGTCGATAACTTTTATATTTCTATTATATATTTCTCCTTTTTCACAAATTTGTGGCCACTTAAATTCTTATTTTATGTCAACAAATCCCTCGTCATTTCCCTTAACGTTTGGATTTGGCCGTTCCGCATCTCCAATGTTATGATTATCAAGTGCACATGCAATTTACTGGAGATTTTGTCTTCAGGACAAGCCTCTTTCGGAGGTTATGAGAGTGACTGTCTTTCTATATTAGATTTGGTGTGCCGCGGACTTTTATCTTTTTCACTAATAAGATTTTTTATGCTTCTGGCACAGTACGCTTCTGGCGTACCAAATCATCAGTCGATATATTCAAGATGAATATGGGGCTTAATCACTCCTTTATTTGGCAGATAAATTTATACTGAACTTCTAGTTCAGCCTACTAGTACGTGGATCTAAAAATGAAGATTCTTTTAATTTTATGAAATTTCTCGACATTCTTTCATATTTTGGGCGCTAATCTCCCCCTAATGTCGAGAATTGATCTTCATTAAAAAAATGCAGTCAGCGTACCAAATTGTAAATTGATCCCCTGATATGAGCCATAGGTACTAAATTATTGACGGAGTTTCATGAATAATATATGTACCTTACCTTCGCTGAGGCCCCATAAAGGTACGCTAGGGTGGTGATATAGAAACATGGACTGCAAATAAAGAATACGCAGATGGGAAATGTTTCGCTTCTTTACCACGTAATAGATAAAGGGGAAAATTATGATATGCAGTTGGTCGGATTTGTTTTGAATGCCCCATTTAATTTAAGGAAATCCGACAAATCATATTTTGCCCAAGATGACCCAATCGCTCATGCCAGAATTTAAAAGAATTTGGGTCATTAAATCTCAAACTCATCGCAACATGGTATATTTTAGGTCAGACAAATTCTAAAGTATATACATATGAATAAAAACCACATAGGTTCATAAGAGTTTAAAGCAAACTCAAGATAAATTAAAATTGTCTGACAAATGCATATAATCCAAATATAGAAAAACCAAATGGTTTACCTTGACCACCTCGATAAGATCCACTTCAATGTCCACTATCTTCCCTCATCCAAGCTTATGAATATTTGTTTGAATTATGACTTGTGCTTCAGGCACCACGTGTGAACCAATTAAACTTGCATTATGATTTTTTTACAACAGCTGGTTGTGTTTTTTAACAACTACTATTGCAAGGATTAGTTCATACAATTTTTAGTCTTGTACTACTGCAAGAGTACAAGGTTACTTGTTGAATTGCATTCAGTCCAGGATTTAAAATCCAAAAAAAATGGCTATAGGATATGATCTCCTACTATGATCCCCCTTGTCCACGCGTATAAGTAATTTTCTGAATTGTAGCACAACTCGTAAGCCAACTAGTCTAACATTGTGATTTCTAATCAATAATTGGTTGTGCTTCTCTGTGACTACTAATGTAGATATCAATTCAGAATGCTAAGTGCAATTTTTGATCATGTACTGCTGCTAGAGTACAATATTATTTGCGTGGAATGGGGAAAAAACTTTTCGATCAATGTTGTCACTATCTGTAATGTTCTGCTTACAGAGTTTCAGCTGTTAGATAATGTGGTACAGAGCTGAATCATATTTAGTCATGTATTTAAAATTCAAAAATTCTAGATTCGGTTTTTCAATTGTGCTTGAGGGAAGATTATCGGTTTCCATAGATCAAAGCAATCCTTCAGGGATTACCCAGAAAAAATGAATACTTTCTCAGTGAGGCGTTAATTTTTCACGTCTTAATTGATAGAGAGAAAATGTAAAGTGTTTGCCTTCTGGGCAAAGATACTTAAAGAATTAAGAGATATAATTGTGCAAAAATCACAAGGGTGTCCAGTTAAAAATAAACATTCGAGGCAAAAGACAAGTAATAATTACTATCATATATCACAACGCATCAATCATGGGGACGAAAGATTAGTGCATGAGTAATTAGAAATATTCGCATTGTAATAAGATCACACATAATCACCAAAATCATCAAGCTCCTTTTTCTAAAGATCTTCATAAATGTTATCTTTTAAATGTTTGCTTCTGGCAAACCTGCATGATGTGTTTTACCTTGTTTTTCCTTCCCCTTTGAGACCTTCAGCAAATTACTAGAATAGGTCATACATGTATTGTGATAAATTAACTGTTGCAATTACTATTCCTTTATATACATGTATTGTAATAAATTAACTGTTGCAATTACTAGAATTTCTGAGTGTCTTTCTGCTGATAATACCTCCTTGTGGACATCTTAAATGGTAATAACGACTTATCTATCTCTTCTGGAGAAGTTAAATTTCATAGGACATAACTAGACACCAGGCAAAGACCAAGCAATTAAACACAGTGTTTGCAACGTAAAATTGTTCTCTTTTGAGTGAAAGATGGATGTCCTTTCTATTCACAAATATAAGTAGTTCATAACAATTTAGAGATATGGATCCATCTTTATTACTCAGTTCACACAACTAATACTAGTCTTGAATGCAAAGATATGACTTCATTATCTTTCTGATGACCTAGGTATATAGCATTTCTACTGTCTATGTAGAAGCCTAAGAGACCAGGCGAGTAATCTTTTAACCATTGTCAAGACACAAATAAGCTTGCCTATATATATAACCGGTGCCAACTAAAATAAAGTCAGTCAACATTTGAAGGACTTGAAAAAGTAAGTATCCTCGTTAATTGTTTTATCTGCGCAAATTGTACTACAGATCAACAATCTAAAGTCTTGAGATAATAAATAAACAAATGGCTGCTTTAGTTATGTGCTAGTCCAAGTTATAGTAAAGATGACAACACGTATCACATGATCAACAAAACCGCCGGCATCTTGGAACTTAATTACGAAGTGGTCTTTCCTTTGAATTTCCCACTCAGAACAACAGTGAAGCCAAGTTTTCTTTACAGCAATGGAGACGTGCTAGTTAGAATATTTGATGAACATATCAAGAAACTACATGTATTTTATATTTGCACGTGATAAACACTACAAATAACAAATGTATAGTTAAAATCATAGTTGAAGATGACATAGATAGTTTACAATTTTGACATGGAATTTACAAATCTATCAAACTAATAACAAACATCTGAATAAAATAACCAATGAAATCAATATCGGTACCTTACCATTACCGAGCATGTCTCTATAAATTTTTTTTTTTAGAGTAAAGCACTTATTTTCTTCTTTCTGCCATCCAAGTGCAGGGAATTATGATGTGTGTATACATGTGTGTGCACGCGCATGTGCGTGCAGGAGGTGCGGGAGTATTATTTGTAGTAGTTAACCAGTAACTTTAGGATAGGATATAATAATTATTGCCTCATGAGATGGACAAACTACACAGCTACCTCATGCGCAAGCAAAATTTTGCATCTATCATCTATATCCTTCATTTGCTTAGAATTTTAATCATTTGGCAGCCTAACTTGCAACTGAAGAAGAGATTTACTAGAGAACTGAATGTGGGGAGCTGAACTACACGCGTCTCCTTTGAATGATAGGAAAGAAACGATGTAAAAGAAAAATAAAATCATCACATGCTGCTATTAGCATTAACCGGGATAACTAATGGTTGCTCCAAGCTCTACGCTACCATAAGAAATATGTAATATCAAAGAAACTACAGATCATAACTTTTGTGCAACAAGTGAAATGTTAAAACTCATGTATTACCAACATTTTAAAGCTTAAATATAGAAAGAGGTCATTTTTCTATACGGATATTTGAATATCGTCTGCATTATTAAACATGGAATTATAGAACATTTCTAGAGTAGAAGATACCAGGAGTTCCTTACAGATGAATATGC
This sequence comes from Asparagus kiusianus, assembly GCA_022839385.1. NCBI lineage: Eukaryota > Viridiplantae > Streptophyta > Magnoliopsida > Asparagales > Asparagaceae > Asparagus > Asparagus kiusianus. Next base: position 7,719 of record BQKN01042350.1, on the reverse strand, counting down.
GAATATGCAGATATGCAACAATCTGGTTGCCGGAGCAAAGCCAATGCAGTCTCTGTCAATACATAACTCAGCCCTTCTAGTGTAGAGGTATCTGCAGTTTCAGCAATCTGATCAAGATCCTTTTGCAGCGATCTTGCCATGCCCAGCAACCCAACCTCACACGAAAGATACGATTCGTTCCTAGGACATACACCGAAAGTTTTCTTTGTCATGGATTCAATGATCCCAAGATGGTTAGAGACTCGTGCTGATAACGTGTTGTAATATACTAAAGAAATGAAACAAGAGATAGACAAGAGACAGGAGAAGAAGAGAAATTGTTATTTTATTCATCAATATTCTTTTTCCATACATGGTCCAATTTATAGATACATTGTGGAAAATAAAAGGACATTTGGACTAATGAAAAATCACTAATTAATATTCTACATTCAATGTAATGTCTACATTCATTTTGTCTTTTAGGTTTCCACAAAATGACTTTTAGATTTCAACACCATTAAAACAATTAAATAAATAACATATTGACACTCCTCTCCTCAATTTTCGAAATGTTCAGATGCTTAATGCTTTACGGGGATTGTGGGGGTGCGGCCCTAGCTTGGCCTCTTATAGATTAGAAACATGGGTTGTCTGGTGGGTTGGGGATTGGGCTTTCAAAGACTCCGCTGAAAAAATACAAGTGCGACAGTAATTAATTCTTTTTATTTCATAAAATCTATCTCAACTTGAAAACTTTGGGCTATATTGCGCACAGAACTTCCCGAGCTTCTTTTATTTCATTACATGTCTTCAAGTTTGTGGTGTCCGATAAAAGTCCTTCTTGTTTTTTCTCCCCTTTTTCTTTTTCCTTTTTTACAACCGGAACAAAAGGAAAAGCACACCAAAATTCTAAACTATTTTTACACTTCAGAGGAGGGAAAACACATATACGATTGCCATACAAAAAGGCTACTAATGAATGGAGGAGCACTATCAAATAATTTTTATTTATGAATTTAAATACTATTTAAAATTTTTTTAGGGAATAGATATACTTTGATATTCAATAAGTATTCGTTAATATTCATAAATATTTATCAAATATCAAGCATTCGAGTTCGAATTCGAAAAACTTCATATATGAATATTAGAGTCTGCATTTGAATTCGATAATTTTAAATAAGTACAAATACAAACACCCTAGTATTTGATTTTATTTGATTGTTTACCACCATTACTAATTAGTTGCTACTACTGAAAGACCATCTTTATACATTAAACTAATAATTGGTATATTTCATGAGGTGGTGTTTGCGCCAAAGATGTTTCGATTGGGTGTTATAATACGTACGCACTAGTGTTGTTCACAAGTTTAAATTTCATTAAACCCTCCCAATAATTTTAAGCTTTTAGAACTTAACTTAGATCTAAAATATTTGAAACTCTCACTAAACTTCTAATAAATTTGGGGATTCCATAAAACCCCTAAAAATTTTTGATTTTTCCATTTACCCACCTAACGCCTAAACCATATTTTGCGTATCCAAACATGTCATCATAAAAGCAGTTACTGGGCGCTTTTCTTTTTTTCCCCTTTTTATTTTTGGAGTGAAACAAGGGAAAATCTCCGCGTTCATTAAAAATACAGAGTTAATGCAAAATAGATATCTACAAAAAGATGACAGAAACTATATCAATAAGGATTAATTAAGAGATAGAAAACAGAGTGTCTATAATTTAGGGATGCATGACATTCTTCTTCCAAACATCCATGAGGGTGAAGATTGAAACTTGTTGTCATTCACCGCATGCATAGATATAAAAAGGAACAAAAGCCAGTCATGCATATAAAAACAGAAATTGTGATTTCTAAATTCTAACCGAAAACAACTAACATACAGAAAATAGCATTCAAATTAAGTAGCTGATAATAGACAAACAAAAATTTTCCAGGAGCACAGCCTCCTCCTATACTGTGAACATGTACTTCATCCTCTACTCTGTGTATCATGCCTCATCTGCTGATATTGGGGATAGGGTTTATCGCAAGTTCCTTCGATATGCTACTGGCTATAGCTCCATTTGCTATACTTATTGGTGGTTAATAAGTGAAAAAATCAAATCATGTTGGGGGCTTTTTTGGAATTCTCAAACTTTGTCAAGTTTGGTGAGAGTTTCAAACTTTTAGGGATTAAATGCCATAGACACAAACTTATTAAGGGTTTAGTGAAATCTAAGCTCAAGGTAGTTCTTTAACTTAGAGGGTGTTTAAAAGGGCTTATTTTCAGGAGCTTATAAGTCGTTCTAACTTTTAATATCTTTGGGCTTTTACGATAAAATTCTTAGAAAAGTTGTATGAGTAGAATGATCATTTACTTGGTCAAACCTAGCTTATTTATATGAACTTATAAGTTAGCTTTTCAAAAGTTAGATAATCCTAATTTTTTTCAAATGTGTCTTATAAACCAGCTTATTGGTGACTTTTCAAAGAGTTAGATATGAGGGGAAAACTAGTTTAAAAACTAGTTTAAGTGAAAAAAAAAAAGCTTTCCCAAACACTCTCTTAATTAGCAGTCCTATACAGAGAATGTTTGATTCCCCTAACTTTCATAATAGGCATACTATCGGAAAACTCCCCTTGACTTTAAAAATATCAGAAAAATCCTTAAGTTATGTCCAAAAAAAACAACCCCCAAGCAAATAGTTTTAGCTCTGATTGCACATGTGTTTCATGAGGTTGAAAGACAAAAATACCCTCAAGTTTCAAAAGAACACCAATACTTTCCAACTTCTCCCTCCTTTTTTTCTTGATTTCCTCCATCTAAACATAAAGTTATGCTTTTTTGGTTGATTGTTACTCTAGGAATTTCTTATTTAAAAACACTGATGATTTGCCCACCAAGTTAATTTGGCCTCTAAAAAAACTAGTAGGATCAGGCCTAACCTTCTGTTGTGCGCAGCGGAAATTTCGCACGCACCTCGACAGGACCTCGACGCAACAGATAGTAAGATCACGATAGGAATTCCTGTTTTACCAAGGAAACAAGAACCAAAAGCAAAATATCTCAACAAAGTGGGATATCAGCTCTTCCTCTCATCAGTTCTAGGACTCACCTGTCGAGAGAACCTAAATAAACTATTACAAATCACACAAATAGCGAGACAACCAATTTTACGTGGTTCGGCAAATTTCCTACGTCCACGGGGCAAGGAGGGGGAGATCTACTATTAGAGAGAATACAAATAGGGTTTACAATCACACAAATTAAACCCTCACACAAACTCTCAAATCTCTCACAAAGAGAATGCTAAAAACCCTCTCAAAAGGTTGTTGTTGTTCTTCACCAAGTACAGCCGAAATCACAGTTTTCCCCTCTGTACGAAGCTCTTGCACGCCGCTTTTCTCCCCCTGTTTTGCGCACGCACCTAGGGCACAAATACAACTATATTTATAGCTTCAATATATATTCGGGTGGGCCTGCAACGAAACCCTTCTCTTCACGCGTGAACCAGAACGAGATGCAACTCGTGTGGCCCCCACAAACCTATGAAACCGCGTGTCCTGCTAGCTCGTGTGGCCCTACAAACCTATGAAACCGCGTGTCCTGCTGACGTTCACAATTCCTTAGCTCGGTTAAGTTTTCCAAAATTGAGCCGATACCAAAGCAACCAAATGTCCCACTTGTTGTGTTCAATACGCCGTGAAGTTAATTCACGACAACGGACTCAATCCACAACAAGTTGTGAACCCTAACGAGAGTCCAAACAATCTCACCCCCATCAAAATCAACTAATCAAAAACCGACTGCATTGTAAAGGCTGCCTATGTATCCTCTTGCCCAAGGAATCAAGCCTCACGTAGTTCACCCAAATGGCTGTCAACGGCCTCAATAATTACGAATGTGCAACAAATTTCGACAATGATCAAACTTGTTTCTCAAAACCATCTTAGTGAGCATATCCGTCGGATTATCCTTTGTGTGGACTTTCACAATCTCCACATTGTCATCTTCAAGAACATCCCGAACGAAGTGATAACGAACATTAATATGCTTCGTCCTCACATGAAAAACTTGATTCTTAGCCAAATAGATAGCACTCATACTATTATAATAAATAGTGACGGACTGCTGTGATATACCAAGTTCCTCCAAAAGTCCTTGAAGCCAAACCTCCTTCTTCACAGCCTCCGTAATCGCTATATACTTTGCTTCCATCATAGACAAAGCCATCATCGACTGTAAGGTGCATCTCCAACACACCGGCACACGGGTCAAAGTGAACACATACCCCGTCGTAGACCGGTGCTTATCCAAATCCCTGGCATAATCCGAATTAACATAGCCAATGCATAGTTGTCCACCTGTAGTGTCTCGCTTATAAACCAAACCAACATTGAGCGTACCTCGAATGTAACTCAAAATCCATCTCACGGCGTCCTAATGACCCACTCCTGGATCGTGCGTGTATCTCGAAACTATGCTCACCACCTATGATAAATCTGGTCTCGTACATACCATCGCGTACATCAAGCTCCCAACCGCGCTCGCATATGGAGTCTTCAACATCAACTCTCGATCTTCAACTATCTTCGGTGAAAGATCAGCTGAAAGCTTCAAATAGGCTCCTAATGGTACACTAACTAGCTTTGTATCCATGCTAACATGAAATCATTGTAGAACCTTCTTTAAATAAGCCACCTGTGTCAAATAAATTCTGCCCTTCTTATTGTCTTTATCAATCTCCATCCCTAAAATGCGCTTCGCCTCACCCAAATCCTACATCTAAAACTCCTTTGAAAGTTGTGTCTTCAACTCATCTATAGCATATCTAGAAATAGAGGCAACCAACATGTCAACAATATAGAGCAATAAATAGATGTGTGCACCTCCTTTTAACTTATGAAAATATACGTAAGGATCAAAATGGCTCCGAGTGTACGAATGACCAATCATAAAACCATCGAATCGCCTATATCATTGTCGAGTAGACTGCTTCAAACCGTATAGCGATTTCTTCAATCTGCAAACCAATTTTTTCTTCCCTGTAACTTGGAATCCCAACGGCTGAGTCATATATATTTCTTCATCAAGATCACTATGAAGAAAAACCGTCTTCACATCCAACTGATCTAACTCCAAACTATATTGTACCACCAAAGCTAGTAAAATCTGAATCGAAGAATGTTTTACCACCAGAGAGAAAACCTTATTATAATCTATTCCTTCCTCTTGTGCATAGCCCTTTGCAACCAATCTAACCTTGAACCTCAATGGAGTGCCTTTAATGCCCTCCTTCTTCGTGTATACCCACTTGCAACCAATTGCTTTCTGCCCCTTTGGAAGCTCAACAAGCTCCCACGTATCATTCTTGTGAAGAGACTCCATCTCCTCCTGCATAGATACCTATCATGAATCAGCCTCCGAACTCTGCTCGGCCTCTCTAAACGTATTAGGCACCAACTCATCAATACTCTCCACTGGAAGTGCATATACAACTATTGTATCGGTATATCGTGCTTGCATCCGTATGTCTCTCCTCTGTCTCCGAACCGTAATAGAATTCTGAGCTGTCGGTCCCTGATCCTACTCATTAGTATCTGTATCCTCCGTGTCATCATCATGCTCGCTTGGCGTCATCTCAGTCGGCACTCTAATGAATATTGCACCATCTGGACACTATGGAGCTGCATCGATCTCCACCACCTGTGATGTCTTCTCTGTCGGGTCGCTCTCCACCTGATAAGAGCTAGGAAGCTTCATGATAGAAGCCTCATCGAACGTGACGTCCCTACTCAGTACAATCTTCCTATCAATTGGATCTCATAGCTTGTATCCCTTGACACCACACTTGAATCCTACAAATATGACCTTCCTAGCTCGAGGTTTCAATTTATCTGTTCTAACATGATAATATGCAGGGAAACCAAATACCTTGAGCTGGTCATAGTCATGTGCTAGCTCTCCCAACCATATTTCCATAAGGGTTTTCCCCTCAATCGTAGATGAAGGCAGCCTATTAATGAGGTGGCTCGCATATGTAAGTGTCTCAGCCTAAAAGATCTTCTTCAAACCACTCTGCGACAATAAACATCGGACCTTCTCCAGCAAAGACTGATTTAGCCTCTCTGCCACCCCCATTCTGCTACGGTATATGACTAATCGTGAAGTGCCTCTCTATGCCCTCGTCTCGACGTAGCTGCAGAAAAGGGTCTGAAGTATATTCACCACCGTTGTCGGATCGCAACGTCTTGATCTTTTTCCCAGTCTGCAGTTCCAATCTCTTCTTCCACTCCACAAACAAATTTAGAACTTTACTCTTCGGTGTATACCTAATATTACCTAGAATAATCATCAACAAACATGACGAACCAATATCGACCACCAAGTGATGCAGTCTTGGTAGGACCCCAAACGTCTGTGTGCACATAGTCCATAATATTCCTCGTCCTATGAATGGCTATCCCGAACTTTACCTTTGTCTTTTTTCCAAGTACACAGTGCTCACAGTACTCCACTTTACTACTCTTGGCTCCCTTCAATAGCCTCTGCTTGCACAACGCCCGCAGTGACTTCTCGCTTGTGTGCCCTAACCTGTAATGCCAAAGCCTATTCATGTCCGCCTTTGAAATAGCCAAAGTAACATGGCCAATCTCGGTGCTCCCTTTCAGATAATACAAGTTTTGACTGCGGACTCCCTTCATCACCACTAAAGACCCCTTAGTAACCTTTGCTACAGCGTCCTCAAGGGTCACCTTGAATCCATTCGCCTCCAAAACTCCAACTGAGATAATATTCTTCTTTAGCTGAGGAAAAAATCTCACCTTCTTCAATTCACGGATTACTCCATCGTGCATCCGAATCCGTATGGTACCTATCCTATAAATGCCACAGGACTGATCATTTCCTATGAAAACAACATCCTCATCGAGTCTCTCGAACGATGCAAACCAATCTCGCCTAGAGGTCACATGATAAGTAGCGTCAGAATCAAGCATCCAATCTGATGCATCTGTATAGTTCACCTCAGGAGTAATCAATAGAGAAAAGCTCAAATCATCGGAATCATCGCCTTTCGCAATATGCACCTCATTGGCCTTCGGGCCCTTTTTCTTGCTATTCTCCTTCTCTTTGATCCTTGGACAATCACTAGTAAAAAGACTCACATCCTAGACGGAATATCCTAGACGGAAATTTTTCCATCTAGTTTGTATTGAACTAGACGGAAAATTTCCGTCTAGAATATTCCGTCTAGAAAAAACTATTCTAGACGGAAATTTTCGTCTAGAATAGCAAAGTAGACGGTTTTAATATTTTTTTATTTTTTTAATTAGAGTGAGCATCCTAGACGGAAATTTTCGTCTAGGAGACATCCTAGACAGAAAATTTCCGTCTAGGATGGTGGGTACCCTTCCCCCCAAAATTTCACCCCCAAGTTTCGTTTCCCCGCCTAAATTCTCAAACTCTGAAATAAAATCCCCAATGCCGCCTAAATTTCATTCCCAAATCCCCCCCCCCCACCCTCCCTCTTCATCCACTCCGAGTTCCCCTTCCCCTCCGCAGCCTCCTCTCCCTCTCGCTCTCCTGACCCCACCCAGGCCCCAACCCCCTCGACCTCATCCTCGTCGCCGGGGCCCACTCCCCCGCCGACCTCTCCCTCCTCGGCCGCGCCGAGTCCTCCTACCCTCCTCGGCTCCGCCAAGCTCGTCGTCGTCGACTCGATCGCCGCGCTGTTCCG
>BQKN01042349.1:0-21393 GCA_022839385.1 Asparagus kiusianus | reverse complement strand
GTGGACCACCGCGTGATCTCGATCCGGTCGGATCTACACGATATAACGGGTATTATTCCACAAAGGGAGATAATAGCCGGGAGGGATTGTTTCACCAAGGAAACAACCGCTCGAATCTCAGGATCTAAGAACCAAGCTTAGATCCGGAGTGTGATCGTGTAGATCTGAAGATCCGATCCTCTCGAACTCCTGCCTTATTTGGCATTGACGATCGCTGAGCACCGGATCTGGAAGTCCAAGTCTCCAAAGCCTTCAAAGTTTGAATCTTGTTTAGATCTGAGTCTTCAATCCAGCAGGGCTTCGCCTCCTCCAAAATCCAACCGCCGAAACAAATGAGCACAAGGCCTATTTATAGGCGCTCGAAACTGTGCCCCGTGCACAGAACAAGGCCTAGCCACCCCTGGGTGGCTCGGCCATGGCCGAGCCACCCATGGGTGGCTCGGCCTGAGCCGAGCCACCTCAGGGTGGCTCGGCTTGGGCCGAGCCACCTTGAGGTGGCTCGGCCCAGTGCCGAGTCCCCTCGGGTGTGTGGGTTCCGTCGTTCGGGTTTTCCGGTGTTTCCGGTTCCGATTCGTTGTTGATTTGGACTTCGATTCGGTTGTGTGGTTGACTTGTTCGGATTTGATTTGTTGATCCGATTCCTGATTAGGCAGTAAACCCACTTTTGAGTTCGAGTCCGGAATTGATCTTGATTCGATCGTTACATCACCGAGTTCGCTCTTGTTTAGATGACTCGGCGATTCCCCGAAACGTTGGTTTGATTCCGCGTGCGAGTGGATGTATTCCAATGCTTGGGTGCGATTTGTTGGCTTCGTCGCTTCGTTAACCTGCTCCGTTGCGTATGGCTTGGCTTCGGCGTTAGCGGGATAACGGTCGTGCTTGGATACGTCGCTCGATGGTCCGTTTGTTGAATTGGCGTCGTCGAGCTGTTATAAGGGACCTATAGGCAATTTTATACGCCTACAGATACCCCCTCCAAAGTATTTCAGTCTCGTTCTTTTATAGAAGAGTCTGGAATACTTTGGATGTGATTGTCCCAACCTTTAGTCGGTATAACAGGACTTTGGAGTGGCTTCTGTCCTAGATTCCTTCGATTCCTTCAGGTCATTCAGTGCTTTGTAGAACGCCTGTGAGGATTCCGGTGCTGCATTTATTGTCTGACCGTTGTTGGAATTTTGAACTTGAAACCGATTCTTGATTTCTTGACTTTTAGCTCGAGTTGGTTGCTTCAACATAAAACCGATCATCGATTGACGGCGTCGTCCGGCGTTTGAGCTTCATTGCGACGCGTTGTCCGGCGTCCATGCTTCATTGTGATGCGCTGTTCGACGTTTGACACAGTTTATACTCGTACGTCTGCTGGAGTATACACAGTTTAAGCTCTTAAGGTATTGGAGCGTGGCGAATACTCGAGTCACGAGACCAATCCATAGAATTAATACGTCAATGACTTGTACTTATAGAATTTTTGGTAAATTCTCAGCCATCAACTGATTTGATGAGCCTTTACCGACTACCGTTTGAGTCGGGCTAGCATGCGGATTATTTAAGTCCGTTCCGCATGTGACGTTAAGCTAAAAGAGTTAACCCTTTTAGTGCTACGATATTGAATACGTAGACTTCGTCTTTCTCCTGTGAAAAGACTAAACAGCAACGTGTATGAGACGTTGACTTAGGATTTTTGGCAAATCCTCAGCCTTCAACGGATTTGACGTGCTCTTACCGATTACCGTTTGAATCGGGCTTACATGCGGATTGTTTAAATCCGTTCCGCATGTGACGTTGTGCTAAAGGAATGAACTCCTTTAGACTTTATGCTATGATGTTGAATACATAGACTTTACCATTTGTCACGGGAATAGGTTACCTGGCGACGCGTGTTAGGCGTTGACTTTAGGGTTTTTGGCTAACCCCCAGCCTTAAACGGATTTGATTAGCCTTTACCGACTACCGTTTGAGTCGGGCTAGCATGCGAATTATTTAAATCCGTTCGCATGTAACGTTGTGCTCAGAGATTGAATTCTCTAAGACTTTGTGCTATGATGTCGAATACATAGACTTCGCCATTGTTATGGGAATAGGCTACCCAGCAACGTGTATTAGACGTTGGCTTATCCCTACTTAGGCTTCGGGATAAAGGTCCCCAGAATCGAACTCTGGTATCTTTTTCAATCGGAAAAAGACTAAACCGGCGACGCGTGTTAGGCGTCGACTTATCCTTTCTTAGGATTCAGGATGAAATTCCCCATGCGTGTAAGGCATGGATTTCGGTGTTTTTAATAACAACCTGCCGCAATGTTGAATATGCGGACGGGGGTTCTTTTTGACGGTTAAGAACTAACCGGCGGCGCGTGTGAGGCGCTGACTTATCCCTACTTAGGTTTCAGGATAAAATACCCCAGAATCGAACTCTGGTGTCTTTTTCAATCGGAAAAAGACTAAACCGGCAGCGCGTATTAGGCACAGACTTATCCCTGCTTAGGTTTCGGGATAAAATACCTAGGATGAATCCAAGATTGATAAACTCTTGGAAAAGGTTGGTGTGGGAAGGAAGAATTTTATATTCTATTCCCTGTTTGAAAAGGAGACTCGAGGTGGGATCTCCACCCCCAGAATCCGGAAAGGTGAAACTAAGAGTGGGATCTCCACTCCGAGAATCAAAGCGATTCGGATAACCCTAACTGTCGGAAGGTTTGATTACCGAGGTAAAGATGAACTTCTCGTTTATCGAGAATGAATTGTGGTTTTGGTCCTAACTGTAGGAAGGTTTGACCAAGCGGGAGTTTGAGACGATCCTAACTGTAGGAAGGTTTGATCGTTCGATTTGTGGGCCTCTCGTTCATTGAAGGAATCGAGAGGGGATTTTTTTGTCGTGGTCCTAACTATAGGAAGGTTTGACCAAACGGGGGTTTAAGACGATCCTAACTGTAGGAAGGTTTGATCGTTCAATTTGAAAGTGGACCTCTCGTTCATTGAAGGAATCGAGAGGGGATTTTTGTCGTGGTCCTAACTGTAGGAAGGTTTGACCAAGCGGGAGGTTTGAGACGATCCTAACTGTAGGAAGGTTTGATCGTTCGATTTGTGGGCCTCTCGTTCATTGAAGGAATCGAGAGGGGATTTTTTGTCATGGTCCTAACTGTAGGAAGGTTTGACCAAACGAAAAGTGAGAGTAAGAGTACAAATCATTATAGGAATATTGATTCGTACAAATCACTCGGAATGGGATCCCTGGTGTTAAGTGAGAAGGACTTAACACAAAGGGTTTCGACAATTGGTCAATGATTGATAGACCAAAATTCTTTCCTGTTTAAACAAGTGTTCGGAAATTAGGAGTTTAGTGTTTATCACTTTATTCATCATGACCGGGTTATCCCTAAGAATATTACACTTAACATTCTTCCGGAAACTTCCCGTTACATGAATTATCCACCCCCAGCTTTCTTTGCAAAACTGGGTTTATTGTTGCATTAACCGCATGATCGGGTTATCCTTAAGAATACCACGCATGGCACTCTCCAGGAACTTCCCGTGGAAGAAAGGAAATAGTTTAGACTCATATACCTATTGGAGTATTAAGAAGCAGTTTATACTCGTATACTTTTTGGAGTGTCAGGAAGCAGTTTATACTCATATACCGGTCGGAGTATTGGGAATACAGTTTATACTCGTGCACCCACTGGAGTTTCGCCGTTCTTGACTGGCTTACTCCAGCGTTATGACGCCGGCTTCAACTAAGGTCTGGATACTGTTCTTTAGAGTAAAGCAGGCCTTGGTGGGATGAAGGATCCTCCTGTGGTATGCGCAATACTTCGGATCCGCAGTGTTGTCAGCTTCCTCCTGATTCGTGATCGGTGGGAGCTTGATCTTGTTATTGTCAAGGAGGGATTTGAAGATGGCTGGAACATCTTCATCCTTGAAGGAGTACTCTTTTTGAAGCCTCTGCTCCGAAGTTTTCTGTTGTCTCCGGGACTGCTGTTGCGACGTTTGATTAGCGTCAACAGCTGCTGCAGGTGTTTTACCCTTACCACGGGAGGCGAAGTTTGAGTTCGGAGGATTCGTCGTCGATTGACCCCTCTCGGCCTTCTTCCTTCGGAGGAAGCGTTCGGCTTGTTCCCCTCGGACCTTTAAGTCTTTCCAAGTGCTGGACGGTGCTGTTCCTATTGCTTCCAACACGTCCAACGAAAGATTGTTGTGGCAGGTCTGGAGGATGAATTCCTCAGTGATCGGGTCCCGGCAATTCATCGCCTTGTTCCGGAACCTCTTGACGAAGGTTTCGACTAACTCCCCATCCTTTTGTTTCTCATCGAGCAACGTACCGATGGAGATTTCGGTGTCGTCGTCAAAGAAGTTGGCGAGGAATTTTGTCTCCATATCGTCCCAGCTGCTCACACTACCTGGCTTGAGGCGGCGGTACCAATCGAAGGCGGCTCCACGAAGAGTGCCAACGAATGACCGCACCATCAGAGGCTCATTGCCGGAGATAACACCCAGGTGCGATTTGAAATAAATCAAATGCTGAGTGGGGGAACCTTTCCCATCGAACGGCGTGAAGTTGATTAGACTAAACTTCGCCGGATAGGGTATTGAATCCCACTCCCTTGGGTATGGACAAGGAATGCCCGTTTTCTTCACCTCTTGAGCGGACATCAAGGTATTGATTTTGCTCTCGAGGCTTTTGATCTTCAAGTTTTCACTTGTATCTTCGTTGGCATCCTCATTACCACCCCCTACGTTGATGGGAGGGTCATCGGCATTACGAGTTTCATCCGTATCCGTATGCTCAACTTCTTGAACAACCTGATTACGGTGGCTTGGTTCGCCTCGCTGGTTCCTCAGTGCCTGGATTTGCTGCTCATGCATCTCCCTCATGGTCTGCATGGCCATCTGCATCTCGAGCCTGAAGGTCTCCTGTTGTTTGGCCATGGCTTCTTCAAGCATCTTGGCCACTTGTTCCGCGCTTATCATGAATGACTCGCGGGGTTCTCCTTCGCTGGATACAGTGTTGTCAGATGCAACCGCAGAGCATGCCTCTGATTCCTCATCCTCTGAAGGTGGACTTATCCGAACCCTACCATAAGTTCCTCGTGCGATGGCTCCGGACTGCAGACGGGTTAGACGCCACGACGCTTTCAAAATCGACTCGAAATCATCCCGTGTCGATGTCCTTTTGCTAGTCACGTTAGCGGTGACCCTTGGAAATTCTCCGTCTTCAACCACCGCTTTCCTTCGTCGGAACCGTCTGGGCCTTGGCTTTGGCATCTCAGTGCTGAGCCTTCTGAACACCGAAACCCTTTCGGGGACCGTCTTAGTGCAATTACACTAAGACAATACCGCCCGAATGAGTTTGGAACAGGGGCACTGAGTCTCGAGCCTACGAGGACTTCTCTTTCTGGCTCTGTTCGTACCCCCAGCACGATAGTACAGCTCGTTCGTTTGAAAGTCGGAGCAACCTATCGCGTGTCGGCACGATTTCCCAGGCATAACGTCATCGTCATCGGACGACAATATTTCCTTCTGAGGGTGAATTGCCTTCTTTGGGCTTTCAAAGGTTACGCGTCTCGAAACACGCCTTTGTGGGCGTGAATCTTCGACGAGCTTCTGGACTTCGATGCGCAAATTGGCACGCACAGTAGCCTTGAACTCCTTGTCATGCTGAGAGTGATAGCGACCCCCAGCATGTTGAGTTGTTCGGGGTTTCATCATCAGGCCCAAACGATCTTGAATTGGAGCTTTGCCTCTTTCATCGGGGATTGGACCGAGGCGTTCCAAAATCGACCTCCTTCTTCGGGATGGTTCCGCAGGATCTCCCGGAGCAATTGTAGAGATCGTCGGCGATTTGAGTTGGCTCGTCGGAGATTGAACCTGCTTCGAAGGCTGCAGAGGTTGCTCTTTGGCCTTAATCGCCAATTCGGATTTCGGCCTCCATACTTTGCGGGTTGGTGGTGGCTTCTTTGTCACCTCCTTCTGAAGCTTTCTACGGGCTTCTTCAGCTCGAGCCCGTGCCTGCGCTGATAGTGCGCGACGCTTGCGAATGCGCTCCTCCAGCGTTGAACGGTTCCGTTTGACACGGACCCATTCCGTTGTTAGTGGCTTAGAAGAACCGCCGTTCATCTGTTGTTGAGGCTGTTTGCCTCTTCTGTTTTTCAGCTCCGCCTTGTAGCGGACTCCGTCAACAGATTCCATTGCCTTTGCGAATTGTTTCGCAAGGCGTTGCCGTTGCCTTTGGCGGGCTCTCTTCGAGAGAGTCGCTACGCCCCCTGCGGCAGAAGGGTTGGCCAGAGTAGATCCGAACTGGTTGGAAATTAGGGAGATCTCACCCAATGCATCTTCGGCATCAAACGGGGCGAGATCTTCGTTGGTAGCTTCAACATCTTCGTACCAACGAAGTTTCCTCTTGGAGGAGAACTTTGGAGACTTGGACTTGCGGGAGGAGGTAGATCCGGACGAGGACGACAGGTACGCCTCGAACTTCTGTTGGTCGAACTCGTATTCGACCTCCTCCACGACCGGGATCAGGATCCGCGGCTGCGACGCAACGATCTCGTCGGCGAGATCGGTGGCTCCCACTGTGGTCGCCAGATTGTTCGCGGGAAAAATCGTGTCTTTCTTCATTGATGTCATTGCACTCTTGATAACAGTTTATAGGTTATAAAAGATCCGGTCTTTTTATAAGAGCCGGTTACAATGAAAATCAAAATACGAAAAAAAGAAAGATTACAACTTTTATCCTTGTTTGTCGAACGAATCGCGAGCTCCTGTTTTGCGGTCACTCGCTTTGTGTGGGTTCTTTGCCTGCGCCGGGGTTATTTGCCGTGGACCACCGCGTGATCTCGATCCGGTCAGATCTACACGATATAACGGGTATTATTCCACAAAGGGAGATAATAGCTGGGAGGGATTGTTTCACCAAGGAAACAACCGCTCGAATCTCGGGATCTAAGAACCAAGCTTAGATCCGGAGTGTGATCGTGTAGATCTGAAGATCCGATCCTCTCGAACTCCTGCCTTATTTGGCGTTGACGATCGCTGAGCACCGGATCTGGAAGTCCAAGTCTCCAAAGCTTTCAAAGTTTGAATCTTGTTTAGATCTGAGTCTTCAATCCAGCAGGGCTTCGCCTCCTCCAAAATCCAACCGCCGAAACAAATGAGCACAAGGCCTATTTATAGGCGCTCGAAACTGTGCCCCGTGCACAGAACAGGGCCTAGCCACCCCTGGGTGGCTCGGCTGTGGCCGAGCTACCTCAGGGTAGCTCGGCCTTGGCCGAGCCACCCTGGGGTGGCTCGGCCACCGAGCCACCTCAGGGTGGGTCGGCTTGGGCCGAGCCACCTTGAGGTGGCTCGGCCCAGTGCCGAGCTCCCTCGGGTGTGTGGGTTCCGTCGTTCGGGTTTTCCGGTGTTTCCGGTTCCGATTCGTTGTTGATTTGGACTTCGATTCAGTTGTGTGGTTGACTTGTTCGGATTTGATTTGTTGATCCGATTCCTGATTAGGCAGTAAACCCACTTTTGAGTTCGAGTCCGGAATTGATCTTGATTCGATCGTTACATCACCGAGTTCGCTCTTGTTTAGATGACTCGGCGATTCCCCGAAACGTTGGTTTGATTCCGCGTGCGAGTGGATGTATTCCAATGCTTGGGTGCGATTTGTTGGCTTCGTCGCTTCATTAACCTGCTCCATTGCGTATGGCTTGGCTTCGGCGTTAGCGGGATAACGGTCGTGCTTGGATACGTCGCTCGATGGTCCGTTTGTTGAATTGGCGTCGTCGAGCTGTTATAAGGGACCTATAGGCAATTTTATACGCCTACAGTGGGGAGTTGAGACGTAGGACGAAAGGTCCAAACTTCATGATCATTTGATTGTGTTTGAGTTTGCAGTAGCGTTTATTTATATTTGTGCTCATTGCTCATATCGTCATAGTCTTATTATTTAGGTTGTCCACTATATTATTTATATTTGTTTGTTTCACCATTGTGTTATTTGTATATCCTTACATATATATCTTGTCATATATTATACTTGCTAGGATATTTATTAATAAGTTTTTAATTGGTATTAAATCGGATTAGATTAGCATAAACTCTATTCACCCCCCCTCTAGGGTTCTTTTCTAGTGGCATTAGGGTCTAACAGTTATATACCTCATGTTTGTAGGCGTATAAAATTACCTATAGGTCCCTTAGCATAGCTCGGCACGATGATTCGACAAATCAACGGACGTTCGAGGCGACGAGGCACGCAAGCAACGGAATACGTTCACATAAGGAACCAATCCAACGGTTCGGAAAGTTAATGAGTCGTCCAACAACAAAACGGACTTGAACTCAAACACTGAGGTGGATTTACTGCCAAATGAAGACTCAGGCTATCAAATCAAGACCCGAACAAATCAAACGAACTCAATACAGAACCGGAAAACAACCGAACGACGGAAAGCACCCGGGGACTCGGCCTAAACCGAGCCAACCCGGGGTGACTCGGCCCAAGCCGAGCCACCCTAGGGTGGCTCGGTGGCCGAGCCACCCCGGGGTGGCTCGGCCAAGGTCGAGCCACCTCAGGGTGGCTCGGCCAAGGCCGAGCCACCCTGAGGTGGCTGGCGCCTTCCCCCCTCTCTCTTGTGCACAGATGCACAGTTTTGAGTGCCTATAAATAGGCGGGGTGGTTGTTCATTTGAGAGGACTTTTTTCTGAACTTCTGAAGAGCCGAAACTCTGCCGGATTGTCATCTCAACTCGGAATTGTGAAGGCTTGAAGACTTGGACACTCGGATTCGATTCTTGGCGAGCACCCGCACCAAACAAGGCAGGAGTTCGAAGGGATCTAATCCTCAGATCTATGTAGTTTTACTTCGGATCTAAGCTTGGTTCTTAGATCCCGAGATTCGAGCGGTCGTTTCCTTAGTGAAACGATCCCTCCCGGCTATTATCTCCTTGGTGGGATAATACCCGTTATACCACGTAGATCTGTTCGGATCGAGATTGCGCGGTGGTCCACGGCAAACAACCCCGGCATAGGCAAACAACCCACAAAGCGAGTGACCGTATAACAGGAGCTCACGATCTGTTCGTTAAATAAGGAAAGTTGTAATTTTTCTTTGTTTTCTTTGATTTTCATTGTAACCGGCTCTTATAAAAAGACCGGATCTTTGTAAACGTAAAAAGTTGTTAACTAAGATAGCAATGACATCGACAATGAAGAAGAGTTTGATTTTTCCCATGAACAATCTGACGACCACAGTGGGAGCCACCGATCTCGCTGCCGAGATCGGAGTGTCGCAGCCGCGGATCTCAATCCCGGTCGTGGAGGAGGTCGAGTATGAATTCGACCAGCAGAAGTACGAGGAGTACGTGTCCTCGTCCGGATCTACCTCCTCCCCCAAGTCCAAGAAGTACCAGAAGTTCTCCTCTAGGAGAAAAGTCCGTTGGTGCGATGAAGTTGAAGCCACCAACGACGACCTCACCCCAATCGACGCCGAAGCTGCGTTGAGTGAGGCCCTACCGACCTCAAAGAAGGTCAAATCCGCCATTGAAGGCGTGGTGACTCTCTCTAAGAGAACCCGCCAGAGGCAGCGTCAACGCCTCGCGAAGCAATTCGCCAAGGCCATGGAGTCCGTTGACGGGGTCCGCTACCATGCGGATCTGAAGAATAAACGAGGCAAACATCCTCAACAGCAAATGAAGGGTGGTTCCTCTAAACCATCGACTATGGAGTGGGTCCGTATCAAACGGAATCGCTCGACATTAGAGGAGCACATCCGCAAACGGCGCGCGTTATCGTCGCAAGCACGGGCCAAAGCTGAAGAAGCCCGTCGGAAGCTGCAGAAGGAGGTGGTCAAAAAGCCGCCACCAAGTCGCAAGGTTTGGAGGCCAAAGTCTGAAGCAACGGTTCAGACCAAGGAGCGACAACCGCAGCCTCCTAAGATTCAACACCCGGCAAATCAATCCAAACAGTCGGTAATTTCTGCAACTTCTCAGGGAGATCCCGCAGGACCATCCCAGAAGAGAAAGTCTGTTTTGGAGCGCCTCGGCCCACTTCCGAAGGAACGAGGTAAAGCTCCAGTCCAAGAACGCTTGGGGCCAATGAAGAAGTCCCAAACAATGCAACATGCTGGGGGTCGCTGCAACCCTCAACACTTGGAGAAAATTGTGGCACCCAAGCGCACAACTTTGCGCATCGAAGTGCAAGAGCCCGCTGAAGATTCACGCCCACAAAGGCGCGTTTTAAGGCGTGTGACTCTGGATGGTCCGAAGAAGACAATTCATCCTCAGAAGGAAACATTGTCGTCTGATGAAGACAACGTTATACCTGAGAGATCGTGCCAACGCACGATAGGTTGCTCCGCCACTCAAACGAACGAGCTGTACTATCGTGCCGGGGGTACGAGTAAAACCAGAAAGAGGAGTCCTTGAAGGCTCGAAACGCAATGTCCTTGTTCGAAGCTCATTCGGGCGGTACTCTCTGAGTGCAACTGCGTCAAGGCAGTCCCTGAGAGAGTCTCTGTGTTTGAAAGACTCAGCACCGAAACGCCAAAACCGAGGCATAGGCGTTTCCAACGAAGAAGAACAAGGGTCGAAGACGGTGAGCATTCAAGGGTCACCGCCAATATGACCAGCACAAGAATATCGGCTCAGGATAACCCCGAGGCGGTTCCAGAAGTACCCCGACGGGTAACTCGTCTTCAGTCCGGGGCTATCATTCGCGCGACGTATGGTAGAATCCGAACAAGAGTACCTTCGGGAGATGAAGAATCAGATGCTGGCTCAGCAGTGGCGTCTGATAACACCGTGTCCAGTGAAGGACAAGCCCGCGAGTCGTTTATGATAAGCGCGGAGCAAGTGGCCAAGATGCTTGAAGATGCCATGGCCAAACAACAGGAGACCTTTAGGTTCGAAATGCAAATGGCTATGCAGAACATGAGAGAGATGCATGACCAACAGCTTCAAGCATTGAGGAACCAACAAGGCGAACCAAGTCATCCCAACCAGAACAACCTGGAAAATGACGACACAAATGAGGTTCGCAATGCTAACAACCCTCCCATCAATGCAGGGGGTGGTAACGAGAATGCCAGTGAAGACGCAGGTGAAAGCCTAAAGATCAAAAATCTCGAGAGCAAAATCAATACGTTGATTTCCGCTCAAGAGACAAAAAAGACGGGTATTCCTTGTCCGTACCCAAGAGAGTGGGAATCAATCCCATATCCGGCAAAGTTTAGTCTAATTAACTTTACGCCGTTTAATGGGATGGGTTCACCTACTCAGCATTTGATTTATTTCAAATCGCACTTGGGAGTCATCTCTGGTAATGAGCCTCTGATGGTGCGGTCATTCGTCGGCACTCTTCGCGGAGCTGCCTTCGATTGGTATCGTCGCCTCAAGCCAGGAAGCATAAACAGCTGGGATGACATGGAGACTAACTTCCTCGCGAACTTCTTCGACGACGACACCGAAATCTCTATCGGATCGTTGCTCGATGAGAAGCAGAAAGACGGGGAGCTAGTCGACACCTTCGTCAAGAGGTTCCGCAACAAGGCGATGAATTGTCGGGACCCAATCACCGAGGAATTCATCCTCCAGACCTGCCACAACAACCTTTCGCTGGATGTGTTAGAAACAATGGGCACCGCACCATCCAAGACCTGGAAGGATTTGAAAGTCCGAGGGGAGCAAGCTGAGCGGTTCCTCAGGAGAAAGAAGGCGGAGAGAAGCCAACCGGCAACAAATCCTCCGAAGCAGAACTTCAACCAGAAAGGGAAAGGTAAAGCTCATGCTAATGCCGTTGATGCTAACCAAACTTTCCAATTGCAACCTCAGCAACAGCAGCAGCAGCGAGCGCCACAACAATCGCAGCCGCATTGGCAGCAACGGTCTCAGAAGCAAAAGTCTTCGGAGCCGAGGTTTCCCAAACTCTACTCCTTCAAAGATGATGAAGTTCCCGGCATATTCAAGTACCTATTGGAGAACAACAAAATCCAGTTGCCGGCGATTGTGGATCACGAAGGAGCCACTAAGGTGACGGACCCGAAGTACTACGCGTATCACAGAGCGGTCCACCACCCAACAAAATCTTGCTACCACCTCAAGGACAAGATCCAGGCATTGATTGACGTAGGGGTCATAACTCCGAAACCAGCTAAGAATGTGGGAGCAAACGCGGTGTCGATTAGTTTTGGATCAGTACCTACAGCTTGGTTTGAGCCGAAGCGTGTCACCAAAGTCGGGATGAAGACGGTGAATGACGACCCGCACGGACAACGCCAAAAGGGACTTGTGCCTTACACAGCCCCAAACGGTGAAATTCTCTGGGTGCACCCCGACCTGATTGAAGATGAACAATGGGCCGGATCGTCATCCAAGAAGAAGTCCAAAGGGAAAGGCAAGTCTTGTTACGGAGTTTCTGCCATCCCAGGAGAAGATGACGAAAGAATCCCCGCTTTCCCACTTTCCGACGAGGAACAGGAAGTCTTTGCGACCCGGAGTGGAAATGAATACCACTTCAAATATCCATCCCCTGGCGATCAATTTGCTGAGCAGGGGGTGACAAAACGAGGACCAGCCAAGACTCTCACAGAGCTGGGGGTGATTACAGTTCCCAAACCGGTTGAAGATGCTCGACGACAGCCGGTTGACAAACAAAAAGAAAAGGGGCCCGAGGAGGTTCAGAATCCGAAGCAGTCTCGTTTTAGTCGTCCGATTGGAAAGGACAAACCGGAGAGTTCAAAAAATCCGCGTGCCTTCGACATCATGGCTCAGCTAGCCAATATTCCAGCGCGGATAACGCTGTACGAGTTGCTCCGATTGTCCAAGGAAACTAGAGAAGCCTTGCAAGAAGCCTTGGCCGATTCGGAGGCATTCCTCACCAGGATCAAACCAGCTCCCGAAGAACTGGAAATGTTAGCCCAACAGTGTAATGTGGCGGCCAAGAATCTTCCCTGCATCACCTTCACCAAAGAGGACATGCAGACGAAGAATTCAAATCATGATCGGCCCTTGTACTTCGTCGGGTACATTGGCTCCAGCGAGGTCAACCGAATCCAAGTGGATCCGGGTTCCGCTGTGAGTATTATGCCACTTCGCCTAATGCACAGCCTTGGCATTCCAGTCAGCAAGTTGGCATCTATGGGCGATCTGAAAACGGAGGTCACGTGCTACGTGATTGATGCTGAGACATCTTATAACTTACTATTGGGTCGGCCTTGGATCCATAGTAATGTTATAGTTCCCTCCACCTTACATCAGTGTCTGAAATATGTCGACACTGATGGAAGGGTTACAACGGTGGTCGCGGATAAGCAACCATTTAAAGGGTATGAGAATTACTTCACAGATTCTCTCCTTTATGGTAATGAATCCGATACGGAACCATCGATCCAGGGCACGGACAGCGGAGAAGAAGCTGATTCTGAGGCCGGATTCGATTACAATGGTGGTTTTGTTCTAAATGACATTGTACCCTTTGTAATCAATCTCGACGACGAACAGTCGTCAGATGGCGGTTGTAACTGGCAACTTGCCGATATTGAAATAAATCGTGATTTAGAGTATTCCTTGTCTCTTGATGATGCGATAAAGGGATTGTACGATAATCCCAATTTATGTATGCCGCTCCGATCATCTTATGTAACGAAGAAACGCCTCCAACATTCCTTCGGAACAACTCGGATTATTCCTGCCAAAACAGGAGGACAAAAAGAAGTGATTTATGGTAAAGGAGAAAATCTTCCATTGCCAGATCATTTCCTAAGAGAAGATGAAGATGATGACAAGTCTGGTCTGCACTTATCTAAGTATAGTCCGGAAGCACGCGTGCTCATGGAAAAACAAGGGTACGACTTTACACTCGGAGAAGGTTTATACTTCGATCGAGGTTCCCGTATCCTAATCAAAGCGGCATATGTCCCAAAAGGGAAACCGGATAATTATTACCGTCACAAGAGAGGCCTAGGCTATGTCTCATCAGATGACGAATGTGGTTGGCAAATCATCGATCAAATTGCTAACAAAGCTAAGGATGGGTACTTGCCAGACTCTTCAGCTGAGGATTCCGACACAAGTTTGGGAGAGATGTTCAAGACTTTGATGTCGAACATGACTACAGCTGATCCGTCTACGATGGAGGACGACGATCAAATGCAAACGTGGGAGGACCTATGGGTTCATCACCTGAACATGCAATATGGTGATAGGTTCGAACAAAGAGAGCCACCCACCGAAGACGAAGTAGTCCAAATTAATATGGGCGATGAGGCCAATCCAAAGCCCATATTCATCAGCGGTAGTCTTCCCCCAGATGAAAAGGAGGAATTAATTGCCTTGATCAGAGAGTACATTGATGTCTTCGCCTGGAACTATGAAGACATGCCAGGGCTTGACCCCAATGTGGCAATGCACCGCCTCGACATCAAGCCGGATGCCAAACCTGTCAAGCAACAGCAAAGACGGTTTCGTCCGCAGATTATGGAAGCCATCGAGGCAGAAGTTAAGAAGTTGATCGACTCAGGATTTATCCGAGAGGAACAACATCCAGACTGGCTAGCCAACATCGTTCCCGTCATGAAGAAAAACGGCAAAATCAGGATTTGCATCGACTTCAGGAATTTGAATGAAGCATGTCCAAAAGATGATTTTCCTCTCCCGATCACGGATGTCATTATTGACAATACATGCAGATTCGAGAGAATGTCCTTCATGGACGGCTTTTCGGGATATAATCAAATCAAGATGCACCCGGATGACGAGAAGCATACAGCATTCAGAACGCCCCTCGGTGTCTTCTGCTACACGGTGATGCCGTTCGGTCTGAAGAATGCAGGTGCTACATACCAACGAGCAATGACTAAGATTTTCCAGAAACATCTCAGGAAAACGGTGGAATGCTACGTTGATGATTTGGTGGTAAAGAGCCGCAACAAAGAAGATCACATCAAGGACTTGAGAACGATGTTTGATCTTATGCGGAGTCATCAATTGAAGATGAATCCCACAAAATCCTTCCTCGGAATGTCCAGCGGAAAATTCCTTGGATTCGTCGTCACCACGAAAGGTATACACATCGACCCAGACAAGGTGAAGGCGATACATGAATTGCAACCCCCGAGGAATCTAAGAGAGCTCAGAGGATTGCAAGGGCGTTTAGCTTACATCCGGAGGTTCATCTCAAATCTATCTGGGAAGTGCTAACCATTTTCTAAGCTAAACAAGAAGGGTGTGTCATTTATTTGGGACGACGCCTGCCAAAAAGCATTCGAAGATATCAAGGCATATCTGATAAATCCCCCTGTTCTTGTTGCACCAAAATCAGGTAAACCGTTCTTGATTTACATCAAGGCGATGAACCATTCGATAAGTGCTTTATTAGCACAAGATGATGATAATGGTCACGAACAGGCAGTCTATTACCTAAGTCGGACCTTGATAGGCGCAGAGTCTCGATACCCGATGATCAAGAAAGAATGTCTCGCATTGGTGTTCGCGGTACAGAAGATGCGACATTACTTGGTTGGCCAGACGATTTACGTCATCGCTAATGTTAATCCGGTACGGGTATTCATGACTCAACCGGGTTCGATGAATTGGCGGTTAGCAAAGTGGGCCCTTCTCTTGTCCCAATATGATTTGCACTTCAAACAGCAGAAGTCAGTCAAAGGACAAGCAATTTGTGATCTTCTGGCGGCAAGTCCGACAACAGATACGGTTGAAGTGTATGATGACTTGCCAGACGAAACCCACGAGGTTAACACCACATCACATCAACAAGTATGGCAATTATACTTTGATGGTGCTTCGAGAGCAGTTAATAAGGCAGTAACCCCTGGATGTCCTAAAGTCACCTCCGGAGTTGGAGTGGTCTTAGTTTCCTTAAGGAAACACGTGATGCCTCGAGCTTATTCACTAACGAACCCATGTTCCAATAACATAGCCGAGTACAATGCACTCCTCATTGGACTCAGTTTCGCCAAAGAGCTGGGGGTCGAATATCTCGAAGCCTTTGGAGATTCTCAATTGATCGTCAACCAAGTTCGTGGAGAGTATGAGGTCAGGAACCCAGACCTGATTCCGTACCACCAGGAGGCCGTCAGAATGGCAGATTCTTTTGAAGAATTCTATATCGAATATATCCCGCGTCTCCAGAATGCTTATGCGGATGCATTAGCAGCCCTAGCAGTATCACTCGCGTAACCGCCCGAAACTGAACTGCTAGTCACAGTAAGATCACACCAACTCTGCATACCCATATACGATATGGAGGTTGAAGAGGAGGATGATAAAAACGAAGAAGCAAAAGAAGCTCGAGGCATTTTACCCATATACGATCGGGTCTGAGTCCCGAGATTGGCGTTTTCCCATTATTGATTACGTCCAATACGGCATTTTACCAGAGGACGCAAAAGAAAAAGAATCTATTCGCCGAAGAGCTCCACGGTTCTTTTACAATACCGAGACCCGTACGCTATATCGCCGGGGGTATGATGATTTGCTTCTCCGATGCCTTTCGAACGAAGAAGCAAAAGAAGTTCTTAAGGAAGCACATGAAGGAGAATGCGGTGCGCATCAGCCTGGTCCCAAGCTGTATGATCGAATCAGAAGAATGGGATATTTCTGGCCAACGATGGTTCGTGACGCGATCGAGTACGCCCGAGAATATCATGCTTGTCAAGTGCATGCAAATTATATGCACCAACCTCCGGAGCGATTACACACATCAACCACGTCTTGGCCATTCGAGACATGGGGTATGGATATTGTCGGTCCTATCTTTCCTCCTTCAGTCAAAGGTGATCGATTTATTCTCGCTATCACCGACTACTTTTCAAAGTGGACTGAAGCCATTCCGCTTAAAGAAGTGAAGACGAACAATGTCATCAACTTCATCAAACATCATGTCATATACCGACACGGCGTGCCGAGGCGGATCATTCATGACAACGGTCCGCAATTCATAAGCAACGCTTTTATCAGGTTCTGTGACAAGTTTAAGATTCAAGATGTTTCGTCAACAGCTTATTATGCCGCTGCGAACGGATTAGCTGAGGCTTTCAACAAGACGATCATCAAGATCCTGTCAAAGCTTGTGAAGACCAATAAGCGAGATTGGGACGATAAACTCGGCGAAGCGCTCTGGGCTTATCGCACCATAATACGCACTCCTACAGGAGCCACTCCATATTCTCTGGTGTACGGATGTGAAGCTGTGCTACCGTTAGAGATTCAAATCCCCTCCCTTCGGATCGCTCTCGCAACGGAGATGACGACCGAAGAACATCACCAAAAACGTCTTGAGGAACTCGAAAGGCTGGACGAAAAGCGCTTGGAAGCTCAACAACACATCGAGTTCTACCAGGCTAGGATATCCAGGGCTTTTGACAAAAGGGTCTGCCAAAGAAGCTTCAAGGAAGGAGATGTGGTCCTCGCTGCTCATCGACCAATAATCCTCACCTCTAAGAAGAAAGGTAAATTCGAACCTAAGTGGGAAGGACCGTTTGTAATAGACACAGTCTATTCAAACGGCGCTTACCGCTTAATTTCTCTAGAGGGCATCAGGCAATTAATACCAATAAATGAGAAGTTTTTGAAGAAATACTATCCCTAGTACGTTCAAGACAACCCATTTATCGGGAAATTCCTTGAAGAATATTACACTTAATATTCTAAAGGATAACCCAAGTTCACACCACCAAAATCCCTCACTGATCAATTTCAATTGATAGTGAGTCCACCAAAAAGGTCCACTCTTGATTTGGAGTCCCCTTTCGATAAACGAAAGAACTCCCTTTCCTTTCTCTTTGGTTAAACCTTCTCATGGTTATAACCGAAGTAGAAATTTCACTTCGATAAATGAAGAACTCATATTTCGATCAGATAACCAATCCTATAAAAGGTAAGTTTATCTAGATCTTCTGGATTCTCGGAGTGGAGATCCCACTTCTAGTTTCCTTCTTGCACTGGAAATAGAATATAAAATTCTTCCTTTCCAGAAACAAGGAATAGAATATAAAATTCTTCCTTCCTTGTTTAGGGAATAGAATATAAAATTCTTCCTTCCCACACCAACTCTTTTTCCGAAATTTATCAATTTAGGATTCATCCTAGGAAGTTTATCCCGAATCCTAAGCAGGGATAAGTCTGCGCCTAACACGCGCTGCCGGTTTAGTCTTTCTCCGAAGAAGAAGACACCAGAGTTCGATTCTGGGGTATTTTATCCTAAAACCTAAGTAAGGATAAGTCTGCGCCTAACACGCGCTGCCGGTTAGTTCTTAACCGTTAAAAAGAACACCCGTCCGCATATTCAACATTGTGGCAGGTTGTTATTAATAACACCGAAATCCATGCCTCACATGCATGGGGAATTTTATCCTGAATCCTAAGAAAGGATATGTCGACGCCTAACACGCGTCGCCGGTTTGATCTTTATCCGTAGAAAAAGATACCAGAGCCTGACTCTGGGGACCTTTGTCCCGAAGCCTAAGTAGGGATGAGCCAACGTCTAATACACGTTGCTGGGTAGCCTATTCCCATAACAATGGCAAAGTCTACATATTCGAAGTTGTAGCACGAAGTCTAAGGGAGTTCATTCCTTTAGCACAACGTCACATGCAAAACGGACTAAGACAATCTGCATGTAAGCCCGACTCAAACGGTAATCGGTAAGAGCACGTCAAATCCGTTAAAGGCTGAGGATTTGCCAAAAATCCTAAGTCAACGTCTCATACACGTTGCTGTTTAGTCTTTTCACAGGAGAAAGACGAAGTCTACGTATTCAATATCGTAGCACTAAAAGAGTTAACTCTTTTAGCTTAACGTCACGTGCGGAACGGATCTAAACAATCCGCACGCTAGCCCGACTCAAACGGTAGTCGGTAAAGGCTAATCAAACCCGTTGAAGGCTGGGGGTTAGCCAAAAATCCTAAAGTCAATACCTAACACGTGTCGCCGGGTAGCCTATTCCCGTAACAATGGCGAAGTCTATGTATTCGACATCATAGCACGAAGTCTCGGAGAATTCAATCTCTGAGCGCAACGTTACATGCGAGTGGATTTAAACAATTCGCATGCTAGCCTGACTCAAACGGTAGTCGGTAAAGGCTCATCAAACCCGTTGATGGCTGAGGGTTTGCTAAAAATCCTATGAGTATTATGGTTAACATGTCAAACGGAATGACGAATCATAATAAAAATAAAGATGAAAACCAGTGTCACTGAGAGAGTCAAAAGTCAAAGTGCACAGCAAACAAAATCATACATCAAGCCCGTGGCTAAAAATCTGCTGGCTGAGCTTAGACAGCTTATCATCATAAGCTTGACTAATCTCAGCTCTAATGGACTCCTCGGTAGCGGCAGAGGTCTTCGCAGCAGTCTCCTCTGTCTCGACCAGCTCCTGCTTTAAGGATGTCAGCTCGTCAGATAAAGCGGTACAGGTCTGCTGGTCCTGTGCTCTCATCATCTGAAGAATGCTCAAAGTTTCCTTTTCTTCGCGGAGTTCTCTTTCAAGCCGGTCTATCTTGGTTTCACAAGAGATAAGAGAAGAATCGAGCTCGGCAAGTGAAGATAATCTAGTAGCAAGACCAGTCTCAACTCGATCCACTCGGTCTCGCTGCACCTGAACCTCAAGACTAGCAAGAACCTGAGTCTCGCGCAGTGACTGTAAACGGGTCTCTAGCTCAGCAGCAATAAATGAAGAGGCGCCGGTATCTCGAAGCTCATGAAACATCTGAAGCTCATGCTCTAGACAGTTGAGATCGTCAACTATAGCCTTCGCTAAATCTGGATATCCTGCTTCCTTTATCAAATTAATTCTGGAATTCAGGAGAGGTTTAAACTGGTGAAGTGAAAGTCCACCGTGGAAGAGCTTGCCAATCATAGCATTCACAAAGGAGAAGAAGGAGCGAACTTCTATGCAGATGACGACCTTGTCGGGATCGTCGTCGGATAATAGCTCCTTCACCAGGACATGAAGACGAGAAGAACGCCCTACACAAAAAAAGGGAGAAGTCCGTCAAAAGTCTTAATAAGAAAAAGGAATAGCACTCTTCAATGAGTTGACTTATACCTTCTTCCCCTTGAGCCGCTGGGGGTGGTGAAGATGTAACCGCTGTGGATGCATCAACTGGTGCAGTTGGTCTCGCAGCCGGCCCAACAGGGTCTCTCTCAACAAAAGATCCTGTCAAATTCAAAATTCGCAAAGGCGTTACATTATAGCTGTATTAGTCAAAATTGGCTAGTCCTATAATCGACTCAGAAAGAGGCATATACCTTCAAAAGAACCATCCTCGGGATTGTTAGTGAAGGTGGACCCAGAAAACATATCCCCAGGTAACTGATCATTAATCTGAGGAGAGCTATATATGTAGTGCATCATTGGAGTGTCCGCAAATAGGCTTCCCTCGTCAAAATCATCGATGGAGAAATCTGACATAAAAGAATATAAGTGCCAAAAGAAATGAAGAGACTATAACTAATGGAAATGAGCTACCTTTCACGGGTGCATTAACCTCTTCATTTCCAAGATTCGCCTCCTGCAAGTTATCTGAAGGAGCAAGAAGTAGAGGACAGTTAGACGATACATAAATTCATTTGTGTGTTATCTAAAGAAATACGTTGTCAGTGTTAGATGTACCTTGATTCACGGAATCAGGTCCTACATTGACCTCCTCTCTAATGTCAGCAACCCCTGTAGGCCTCTCTACAGGGGGTAGTGGGTCAGACTCATCGGGAGATACGGGAATAGGATCGGGACTCATCTCATTCTCCCCACGCACTCCTATATAGAGATGGAAAAGCATAAGGCAATGTGTTGAATAACCAAGGGAATGGTTTTCAGGATAGATGTTACCTCCGTCACTAGCAGGATCATCACCAGCCAGATCCATGTCAGATGCTCGTGAAGCTACACGAGGTTTGCGGGCCAATCTTTCCTCCTAGCAATGGGGATCGAAGGTCTCGCCTGGGGAGGAGGATGGAACTCTTCATCCTGATCAACTGTGGTCCCTGAAACATCAAACCATAGTCAGTTTCAATACTTCTGGAAGATAGAAGGAAAAGATGAATCGCAAACCTCGCTCGGAAGAGTCTTCATAATTTTCAGGGTCTCCGCCTGAAACCTCGTCTGCAGAATGAAAGGTC
Source organism: Asparagus kiusianus (assembly GCA_022839385.1). Lineage (NCBI taxonomy): Eukaryota > Viridiplantae > Streptophyta > Magnoliopsida > Asparagales > Asparagaceae > Asparagus > Asparagus kiusianus. The sequence goes on along the minus strand of BQKN01042349.1, from coordinate 280 downwards.
CTCTGGCCCTCTTCATCAATCCGGCGAGTCTTGTTCCGCGTCCTCTGTGCCCGAGCGTTCTCCCGAATCCTAAGGGAGTCAAGCTGAGAAGCCTCCTCAGCCTCTATCTCTGCAATCGGCTTCACGGGGACAGTCTTGTTAGCTGCTAGTAACCACTTGCAGCTCAAGAAAGTGAGGTTCAACTGCCGATCAATACTCGGGAGACTGAACTTAGCACCAGTACAGCCAGTCACGGTCCACAACCATGCACGGAGACCGTCTACCAAACCACTATGGGTCC
>BQKN01042344.1:0-10660 GCA_022839385.1 Asparagus kiusianus | reverse complement strand
TGTGATGGCCCCCGCTCCCTTCTCTTTCCCCCTTTTTTTTTTTTTGTTTTGTCATTTGTCAACTCAGTTGGTGCTCCAAGCACCACAACTTGAAAAACTTATGCTTGTAAACTTTGGCCTGTAATGGCCTTAAGCCTTTGTTTATTGCTGTTTCGTATGCACAGTTTCCTTTTCTTTTCGATTGTGTTGTTCTGGTATTCGAGTTGAACTTGGTGAGCTTCTGACCGTTCTGTTCTGAACTTAGTCATTTCGGACTCTTGTTCTACTCTCGGTCGCTCACAGCGTGGGATCGGGTTGATCCCGATTTCCGCGTTGTAGCTCCCGTGAGATCGAGAGAGTAACGCTCGGCTTGCAGTAGGGAACAGCCGTTCGCTGCTGCGGTCGAGTGGAGGACTCAATTTCGACCTGCCACTCGGCAAGCTGTCGCTTGAGGATTTGGCAGAGTTGTTGTCTGCCGAACTGCTCTTGACAGTGGTCGTCGTCTGAATAGGCGGCGACAGATGACAATCGAATCGTCAGAGGTGTAGGAATGTGACGCTCGATTCTTGTAGGGACCCTCGCGTGGTAGGCCGCTACCCATCAGTTACCCTGAGGGGATGTTAGGATAGCTGGAATAGGCCGAATAGTTCAGGGACGTAGGAGTGTGACTATTCGACAGAAGTAATAACACGTCGCGTGGTAGGCTATTACTCAGGCTATGTTATTCGCTGGAATAACGGCGCCAACCATCAGAGGTGATCATTAACCTGATGGGGGTTTTGTCACGATGGGAGTGACTGTGGGGGAACTTACCACTCTTATGGAGGGGATTGGTAAGTAGATTGTGTCAGAGGTTTAATGTTAACGTGACAGAGAATGTCGTGATTGGAACGACTTTGAGGACCCACCATCCCTTGGAAGAGGATTGGGGAGTTGATTTTGTCAGAGGTTTAATGTTAACATGACAGGGAATGTCGTGATTGGAACGACTTTGAGGATTCGCCATCTCGCTGGAGAGGATAGGCGAATTGAATGGGTTTGTCGTGGTATGAACGGCCTTAGTGGATCCGCCCTCCCATTGGGTGAGATAGGCGAATTGGGTTTTGTCGTGGCATGGACGACTTTAGTGGATCCGCCCTCCCATTGGGTGAGATAGGCGAATTGGGTTCCGCCAGGAGCTTTCGCCAGAGCGGGTAGAGTAGGGACAGTTTAACCTCATATACCAGTTGGAGGGTTTGAGAACCAGTTTATACTCATGTACTTGTGGGAGTTTGTGAAGAAGAACTAAGGGTAGTACTTCTTCAAGTATTTGCCGTTGATAGGCATCATGATCTTGTCGCCGTTGGGCTTGACGAGGCGATAGGCGCCATTTGAATAGACTGTTTCTATTACGAATGGCCCTTCCCACTTGGATTGGAATTTACCCTTCTTCTTGGAGGTGAGAATCATTGGTCGGCGAACAGCTAACACCAGCTCTCCTTCCTTGAAGGCTCGGCGTCTGACTTTCTTGTCGAAAGCCTTAGCCATCCGCGCTTGATAGAACTCAATGTGCTGTTGAGCTTCTAATCGTTTGTCGTCCAACGCCTCGAGCTCGGTGAGTCGTTGTCGGTGGTTGTCTTCCACCGTCATCCCTGCTGCCAAGGCGACGCGGAGAGATGGAATTTGGATTTCTAATGGTAATATGGCCTCACAGCCGTATACCAATGAATAGGGCGTGTGGCCAGTCGGTGTGCGAACCGTTGTGCGATACGCCCACAAGCTTTCGCCAAGTTTCTCGTTCCAGTCACGTTTGCTGGTTGAGGTCAACTTGGTTAAAATCTTGATGATTGTTTTGTTGAAGGCCTCGGCCAAGCCATTTGCTGATGGGTTATAGGCCGTGGAGGAGAGGTTCTGCATTCGGAACTTGTCGCAGAATCTGGTGAATGCATGACTGACAAACTGGGTACCATTGTCATGGATGATACGTCGTGGCACGCCATACCGGTAAATGACGTGGTGTTTGATGAACTTAATTACGTCGTTGGTCTTGACTTCTCTCAAGGGGACCGCTTCGGCCCATTTAGAGAAGTAGTCGGTGATCGCGAGAATGAAGCGATGACCTTTCGCCGATGGTGGGGATATTGGTCCGACTATGTCCATCCCCCACGCCTCGAAGGGCCACGAAGCCTTTGTTGGGTGCAGGTCTTCAGGTGGCCGATGCATGTAGTTGGCGTGAATCTGGCACTCGTGGCAGCGCTTTGCGTAGGCGACGGCGTCTTGCACCATCCCAGGCCAGAAGTAGCCTGTCCTTCGTAGGCGATCCCAAAGTTTGGGTCCGGGTTGGTGAGCTCCGCCGATGCCGTCGTGGGCCTCGCGTAGAGTATCCTGTGCTTCCGCTTTCGAGAGACATCGAAGCAACAAACCGTCGTATGACCTTCGATACAACGTCTTGGTGGTCGAGTCGTAGTAGAATCTCGTAGCACGTCTCCGGACTGACTCTCGCTCCTTCGCATCCTCAGGTAATACGCCGTAAAGGACGTAATCGATGATCGGGAGACGCCAGTCTTCAGCACTGGGCTGATCTGAGACTTGATGTGTGGCGTTTACTTCTGGAGCGTCTTTCAGCCGAAAGGGCTTCCTGCTCGCCACTGTGACCGATTGGATTGTTCCGAATGGTTGAGCCAAGTTGGCCGCCAAAGAAGCCAAGGCGTCTGCATGTGTGTTCTTGGAACGTAGCACATGCTCAATGTGGAAATTCTCAAACGATTCCACTAGCCGGGCAGCCGCCCTGTGGAGTGGGATCAGGTCTTCGTTTCTAACCTCGTATTCGCCGGTCATCTGTTTGACGATGAGCTGGGAATCGCCGTAAGCTTGGAGGTGCTTTATTCCTAGCTCTTTAGCCAACTCGAGTCCGAAGAGTAATGCGTTGTACTCGGCTACATTGTTGGTACATGGCTCTGTCAAAGAGAAAGCTCGTGGTAGTACGTGGTTGTGCGGGGAAGTGAGGACCACCCCCACTCCCGCGACAATAGAGCCATCCGGGGCTGCGCGAGACGCGCCGTCGAAGAACATCTGCCACACATCCGGTAACGAGGTTACGTTGACCTCAAGTGGTTCGTCCGGCAAGTCTTCAAATAAGTCAGTTTTTGTTCCCAGTGGGTGACTGGCCATGAGATCGCATATGGCCTGCCCCTTGACCGACTTCTGGGGCATGAAGTGAATGTCGTACTGGGAGAGCAGAAGTGCCCACCTGGCTAAACGCCAATTTAATGCCGCAGGTTGCGTCATAAAGACTCGAATGGGATTCATTCGTGAGATGACGTGGATCGTCTGGCCAACCAGGTAGTGTCGCATCTTTTGGATGGCGAACACCAAGGCCAAACATTCTTTCTCAACCATCGGGTACCGTTGCTCGGCGCCTTGCAGGGTCCTACTGAGGTAGTAGATGCCTTGCTCGTGGCCGGCATCATCGTTTTGTGCCAAGAGAGCACCCAGAGAGTGCTCCATGGCCCGAATATAGATGAGAAACGGTTTCCCTGAAATCGGTGCAGCGAGGACCGGCGGATTTGAAAGGTAAGCCTTGATGTCCTCAAAGGCCTGCTGGCAAAGCTCGTCCCACACGAAGGAGGTGCCTTTCTTCATAAGCTTGGAGAACGGCTGACACTTGCCTGAAAGATTCGAGATGAATCTTCGGATATAGGCCAATCGTCCCTGGAGGCCTCTCAATTCCTTGAGGTTCCGGGGTGGTTGAAGCTCTTGGATGGCTCGCACCTTGTCTGGATCAATTTGGATCCCTTTCGTCGTGACGACGAAACCGAGGAACTTACCACTAGTCATCCCTAAGAATGATTTCGTGGGGTTCATCTTGAGCTGGTGAGCCCTCATGAGTTCGAACATTGTCTTCAAATCTTGAAGGTGGTCGCCGTGGTGGCGACTTTTTACGACGAGATCGTCCACATAGCATTCCACCGTCTTTCGCAGGTGCTGTCGAAAGATCGTGCTCATGGCACGCTGATAGGTTGCGCCGGCATTCTTGAGTCCAAAGGGCATGACCGTGTAGCAGTACACCCCCATGGGAGTTCTGAATGAGGTGTGTTTTTCGTCCTCGGGGTGCATTTTGATTTGATTGTACCCCGAGAAACCGTCCATGAAGGACATCCTCTCGAATCCGCACGTGTTGTCAATGATGACATCCGTGATGGGGAGGGGAAATTCGTCCTTTGGGCACGCAGAGTTGAGGTCTCTGAAATCGATGCAGATGCGGATCTTACCGTTTTTCTTTAGCACTGGAACAATGTTAGCCACCCAGTCGGGGTGTTGTTCTTCTCTGACGAAGCCAGACTCGATGAGCTTCTTTACTTCAGCCTCGATCGCCTCCATGATCTGAGGGCGAAACCGCCTTTGCTGCTGCTTGACTGGCTTGGCGTCTGGGCTGATGTTGAGGCGATGTGTGGCGATCCGCGGATCCAAACCAGGCATGTCCTCGTAATTCCACGCGAAGACGTCGATGTATTCCCGTATGAGGGCGATGAGATCCTCCTTTTCTTGAGGAGGCAGGCTACCACTGATGAATATGGGCTTGGGACTTTCGTCAGTGCCCATGTTCACTTGAAGGATTTCGTCCTCAGTGGGCGGTTCTCGCTGCTCGAAGCGACTACTCCACTGGGCGTTAACATGGCGATCCCATGTCTCGTCATAGAGCGGGAGCTGTTCATCTGTCGCCATCTCGGCAGGGTCCATTGTAGTCATGTTGATCGTGAGGCCGTCGAATAGGTCTCTCACGCTGACATCTGAGTCCCACGCCGAGGTTTCTGACGACTGATCTCCTGAACATGCATAGTCGGAATCTTCGCCGATGTGGAAGCATAAGTCGGACGAGGAGGAGGAGTAGCCTAAGCCTCTCCTAGTCCGGTTGAAATAATTCGAGGGTTTCCCCTTAGGTACGTAAGCAGGTCGGATGACCGTCTTGCGTCCTCGGCCGTAATTGAGGCCTTCTAGACGAGTGAGGTCGTACCCCATGTTGCTCATCATGCGTCTCGCAATTCGACTGTATTGCGAAAACTGGGGTGCTGGGTCTTCGTCTTCGGACTCGTCCCAGAGCGTGCGCAAGGGCTGATCGATCAGGCCGAAAATAATGTCCTTTCGATATTTATTTCGGGCTGGTACAACAAATACGGCTTGTGACGAATCAGCCAGCGATCCCCTCGTGGTGTATGACGAGCGGACCGGCATGTGCAGGGAAGGATCCCGGTAGAGTTCCGACCATAGGCCGTTGGGTTCATCGTCCTCAGACGTAGAACAAGACGACACATAGGAAAAGTCGGGTTTTTCATTGACGACAATCTTTCCCGCTTGAACAGCGTTGGTTACATGATGACTCTCGTAACCAATTACAATTGACTCGAAATCGTTTAAGATTAGATTGTCGCCGTACTCAGGCTCACTGTCCGCTTCGTTGCCGCTTTCCGGCTCCTCAATCGGCGGTTCGACAGGGTCCTGATACAGCAGAGAGTCGGTGAAGTAGTTTTCGACGCCTTTGAAGGGTTGTCTGTCGGCCACCACCGTCTTCACGCGCTCGTAGTTGTCCACGTACTTCAAACATTGGTGCAGAGTGGATGGGACTATTCGATTGCCATGGATCCACGGGCGTCCTAGGAGCATGTTGTAGGAAGGCTCGGCATCGATGACATAACAGGTCACCTCTGTCTTCATGTCGCCTATGCGGCATTTCAAGCGAATTTTGCCTAGTGGCCGCGTCCCTGTGGCGTTAAAGCCAAAGATGGTTGTGGTGGTTGAGGACAAACGCTTCGGCGGTATCCCCAGATGCTTGATCAATTTCAGAGGCACGATGCTTAGTGCGGAGCCCGGGTCGACTTGGATCCGATCCACTCTCGCCGATCCGACATAACCCGTGAAGTACAGTGGTCGATCGTGAGTCGTACTCTTGATGAGCATATCTTCAGGAGTAAAGGTGATGCACGGGACCCGTCTATCCGAGATCCGGCAACAATTCGCACATTCTTGTTCCGCCTCCGTCTCTTTTAAGAAATGGGTCGAGAAAGCCTCCGAATCCGCCAACGCCTCCTGTAGGGCCTCCCGAGTAGACCTGGATAGTCTAAGGAGGTCGTGCATGGTGATTCGTGCCGGGATGCTTTTCAGTTGTGCGAGCACGTTGAACCTGAAAGGTTGGCGGCTTGAGCTGGGTGCCTCTGGATTAGGAGGGGTTGTGGCGGTTGGCCTCGCGGGAGGTCTCGCCGCGTTCTCTACCCTCGCGGGATATTCTTTGGCGAACTCTTTTCCAGCCCTCGTGGCGAAGACGTTTGTGTCTTCTTCGGAGTCAGTAAGGGTGGCCATCACTGGGCCGTCTCTGTCCGGAATGGCAGAGACAACGTTGCAATGTTTTCGTTGGGCCTCCTTCGGCGGTCGCGCGGTCCATTGCTCGTCGTTGAGGAGGTCTGGGTGGACCCACATTATCTGCCCCGATGGCAGGGTCTGTGGTACCAAGCCCTTCTCCCGCTGGTTGTGAGGATCGTCATTGGTGACCCTCAGAACCGCTTTGGGGATGGGAATCACCCCCGCTGGAGCATGAACTTCTGGGAGATCTGTTCCAAAGCTCAAGGTGATCATGTTTGTAGTCACCTGCTTTTGAACTTTCTCTTTCTTCAAGACTCCTGCATCGTAGAGGGCCTGGAGCTTGTCCTTGAGGACGTAACATTTGGTCGTGTGGTGACCAAGGAATCGGTGATAAGCGCAGTAGGTCGGGTCACCGGTTTTATCTGCCTCCTCAGGTTTTGTAGCTTCAGGCAGTTTGATTCGACCACTCTTGAGCAGGGTATCGAGCGTTGCCACCACCTGGTCCTCTTTGAAGTCATAGTGCCGTGGGGGGCGTTGTTCGAATTGCCTAGGTTTCGGTTTTGGAGCAGTCCTTGGCGTCGGAGCAGAGTCCACAGCCATGATCTCCTTTCCTCTTGTCCGAGGGGGATTCTTTGGCGCGGCTGGCTCTGCAGCTCCTTTCTTGGGCTGGGGTTCTTCGGCCTCCAACCTCTTGATCATGTTTTCTACTTGCTCTCCTTGACGAACAAGTTCTTTCCACGTCCGGGTTTCTACCGCGCCTATCTTAGACAGGATATGGATCGATAGATTGTTGCGACACATCTCGATAAGCGTCGACTCGGAGACTTGGTCCCGACAGTGGACAGACCGGTTCCGGAACCTTTTGACGAAGTCGTTGACCGACTCCGACTTTCGTTGCTTTTCAGCAAGGAGAGTAGCCATTGATACCTCGGTGTCGTCGTCGAAGAAGCGGGCTAAAAAGAGTTTTTCGACGTCGGCCCATGCTTTGATGGAGCCGGGCTCCAGCTTGCGGAACCATTCAAAGGCCACCCCCTTGAGGGTGCCTATGAAGAGTCGCGTGAGAATGGCGTCGTTTCCAGTAAGGAATCCGGTTTGCGCCATGAAGTAGTAGATGTGCTGCGAGGGCGAGCCCTTGCCGTCAAACTGCACCAAGCTGATCGGCTTGAACTTTGCTGGGTATGGGACCGTGTCCCATTCGACAGGGTAGGGGCGGACCACCCCCAGCTTGTTCATGTTTTGCTGAAGCTTCAGTGCGTTGAGCTGGTCCTGGAACTCATCGAACCTTTTGTCACGGGAGCCATCCCCGGTGTGCGACGTCCCTAGCGACGTCTTGGAAGAATAATCGGATTGTCGATTATCGTCATCTTCCGTTTCCATCACCGGACGGTGAGGAGGTACCCACTCTCTATCCCCCGTTTGCCGAGGTAAGGGGCGTTGGGTTCTTTTCTTCTTCTTCTTCTTGTTCAGAAGCTGTTCCATCATCTCCCGCAGAGAGTCGATGGTCGCCTGTTGCTCTTCGAGCTTTTGAGCGACCGTCTGGTCATGGGTAAGGTCGGTCATGTGCACCCGCGCCCTCGCGTCCTGACTTGAGTGCGAAGTTTGAGAAGTGGCCGCTGCTGAGTGAACCTCGTCCTCGCGGTAGGAGGGAGGTGGTACGGTGGAGTAGTCAATCCCGCTCTTCATCCTTCTGCGACTACGGGTACGCTGGTATATGCCCTCTTGCTGGTGTTGGGCAAACCAGGGATCGAGTCCCAAAATGGGCTCTGAATCTGGGGAATCGGAAAGTGCCGTCTTGCCCTTGTCCGTCATGTTGATTGTGACGGACGAGAGCTCTGGGTCGTCAGCAGCGCGTCTCTTTTGGCGACAACGCCTTCGACGAGAGGTCCTCTGGTGAGAGGGTTGTCGAGAAATTCTCTCAAACACAGAAGGCTTCGCCGTTACTACGCATTGGCAGTCGGCGAGTACTGTGTGGATGAGCCTTTCGCAGTGGCACTGAGGGTTCACCCCGTGCATGGTGCGCTTGCGAATTAAATATTCTCGTAGATCTTCCGTGGGTGGTTGGTGACAACCCCCAGCATCGGAAAGATCACCCGGGTGAGTACACGAAGGATCTCCGGATGTGCTCTCTGGGGCACAATGGGTGGAATGTTGCGGCGTCGGAGTTAGGCGGTTTCGCCTTGACGGGCGAGTTTTCGCGTTTGGGCGAACTCTAGCGCGTAGGCGAGTTTCAGCCCTTTGTTTAGACGAGCTGGCTCGCGACGCGTTGCCTATCTCCTTGCCTTTACGCTTATCCGCCAAGGTCCCATGGCGAGGCTCGCCAGCCTTCGAGGATTCGCCTTCTTGGATAGGCCCACTTACTTGGGGTGGTTTGTTCGTGTCAGGGATATGACCTGAAAAGCGAAATCCACCTGAGCGAGTGGTCCCCTCCTTCTCGGTTAGCGCCCCTGATTTGGAGGGTCTTCCGATATTGGGCGAGTCGCTCTCTCGGCTCTTGCTTCTCGGGTCTGTATGGTGGTCCAGACCGTTGTGTGAAGCGGAGGTTTGGGCTTTCTGCCCGACAAGCGTCTGCTGTCGCCGTTGGCTAGTTCTCCCGGCAGGGGGAAAACTTGCGTGAGCAGCAGCAGGGTGGCTTGTGCCGGAACGAACTGATGTCTCTTTCGGGACAGGCGCTACTGAGGGTCGTTTGGCGACCCATTTAGTAGACCCCTCCCCCCTGCTCTCGATATGGGACTTGGCCTCGAGAGCGTTTGGGGTGGACTTCCCTATCGGGACTCCGGTAGAGTTTTCTGGCGCGGGAGCTTTGGCCGTCTGAGGTCGGCTCCCGTGCAGGGCTCTGTGGCGCTTGCGGGACGCTTCGCCACCGGAAGAGGAGGAAGACAAGTACTCTTCGTACTTGGCCTGATCGAACTCGATTTCTAGGGACTCCACTGTCGTCCCAACAACAACCTCGTCGAACTGAGCTACCACCATTTCGTTTGAAGAAACAGCTTCTCCCACTGTGGTCGCCATCTTCTGTAGGTGTAAATTTCTGATTTTCCCGGGAAAGGGAAGGGATTTCGTTTGTATTTATAAGAAAGCTTATTACAAACTAGATCAATCTGAATTACAACAGAAGCGGAGGGAATGCCCTCCTTGTTTATATTTGTGGGGACTTTACGGTAGCTACAGGATGCTTCGCCCGGTGCTCGCGCCGGGTCTGCTTCCCTTGGACGGTTCGACCGAGGTTGTTGGAGAGCTTCAGTACTCAGTAGAAGCTCTGGGTGAAGGAGTTCGAATCCTCTAGTTCGCCGGCGATCGGAGCTCGGACCTTGGAGGTTCTTCGGTTGGTTGATCGATTCTCCTCTTTTTTTTTTGATCTATCGCCCTTCTCTCGATCGATCTTTTTTTAGGTTGCTGTAGGAAGCTCTTTTAAGTGGGAGAGGGACAGTTCGGTTGTCCCTTGAACCATGGGATGTGACCATACACTGTTCAAGGACATCCTATTGTCCCCTGTACAACAAACGGTTGCTTCTGGGGCTACAGGTCGCGTCACGTCGTATAGGAGTGGGAAAGCCCCTCCTCGTACTCGTGACAGCGACTGCCAGGTACTCGAGTAGATTTGGATATCTCATCGAACGCCGGTGGCTCTGACCCTTCGCTCGGGGCGCGGCGCGCTGCATTTATGTGGATGCAGACGGCTCTGGCACCCGTCCGTTCACTGGTGCGGCGAGGTACCGAATGACCTTCCGGCGGTCCTGGGGCGTTGTGCCTCTCTCCTCCCCCTATGTTCGAATAGGGGCGGGGGAACAGGCGTTGCGTGTCTGAACGAGCTTCGGATGGCTTTCGGCGCGTCATGGCCCTGGCCCTCCTTCCTAATGGGTGAGGTGACCTGCATTTATGAGAATGCAGGTCGGTCCGGCGTCTGTCCCGTTCGCTTGGATTACGGGCGGACGTCGGACGGACTTGGGACACTGTTCCCCCCTCCTGTCGCATCGTGGGAGATAGGGGAGGCTTGTCCCTGGAAACCCGGCTTTCGGCTTACGCAGGCAGACGTGGCTCTCTGCAAGTGGCTTCGGCACACGAGGGCGGGTTTGAGCACTCTCCTGGCGGGCGGATTTGGTTGTGAGGGCGGATTCATCCTGCTGGCGGATCCCTGCGATCTGGCGTATGCGGCCAGAGTGGGGCGTTCGTGTGCCAGCGAACCCGCTTAGTGGCCTAAGAGAAGGTGGTCCTGTTCTGTGGGCGAATTCGTTCGCTAATCTGCCGCGGTAGTTTTTACCGTCTACTCTGTAGGTGTAAATTTCTGATTTTCCCGAGAATGAGGGATTTTGTTTGTATTTACAAGAAAGCTTATTACAAACTAAATCAA
>BQKN01042343.1:44287-84123 GCA_022839385.1 Asparagus kiusianus | reverse complement strand
ATGTATGAAGAAATTAGGGTTTTTAAAATTAATTAAAAATAATAATAATCACGAAATAAATTAAATAATTTCGCACAAATTATCTACACATCAAAACGTACCAATTGTAGTATTACAACCGATAATACACAATAGTAGAAATAATGTAAGAAATTTCATAATTAAACAAGAATAATTAATAAAAAATATAATTACTTTTATTTAAAATCGAATAATTATAGGATAATTATCTACGTGATAAACGTACTAGTTGTATTAATACAACCATTAATACGTAATAGTAGAAATAATACAACAATTTATATAAATAATACGTAATTAATAATATAACGTATTATACGAAGTAATATGTAAAATAATATAACATATTATTTAAAAATAATACGCAATAGTTGAAGAAGTGGCTCATCGTAAGGTGATGGAGTGGGATCTGGTCGAAAGAGAGCGTCAGGTTGCACACCTGTGGGAGCAGAGTGCCCAGAGGCACAAGGAGTTGGAACTCTCGACTACTTCTTTGGGCTTTATTCGTACAAAGCTCAATGAAGCTGAAGCTGAAGTGCTATGACTGATGGCTCAACTTTCTAGTGAAGAAGCCATCGTTAATACTCTTAGTTTTAAGAATGCGGACACTCTTCTGAATTATCACAAGGAGGCTTAGGCCCTGGAGCGAGCCAAGAAGGAGATAGCTACCACCGTCGTGCCCACCGAAGGTGAATTGCGGGAAAAGGCTGAGGCCATAGTGCGGGCTAATCACGAGGAAAATCTATCTAAAGTCAAGGCTCAACTCACTTCTTTTGAATTGATGAGCGAGTGAATCCTAACTTTGTAATATTCTTTTAATAAGAACAAGTCCGTTTTGTATCATTTCCTTTTGATTTATATTTATGCAAAAGAAAATGATATGGGTTTTCTATTATTCTGTGTGTCTGTTCTGACTTGAAACAATGAAATTACCCGAGAGATACCAGAGGTGTAATATTCACTTGCATGAATTTTCACATAGAGTGAAATTTTCCTTATTACCCTTGAGGGTAATTCTGGAAAAAGTTTACCCCATTGAGGATTTTACAATGAGAACTTGCTACTCTTATTGAAAAAGGATTAATAAGTTTATTTGGGAGTTTAATTGTTAGAGGTATATTGTTAACATAACATAGATTTATGAACCTACCGCTCTATTAAAAAGAGTCGAAAAGTTAATTTTGTCAAAGTTGTGATATTAACTTGATAGGATGAATATTGCGATCGGGGCAATTTTGATGACTTATCGCTCTTTTAAAGAGAGTCGATAAGTGGATTTTATTAGAGGTGTGATATTAACGTGACAGGAAGAATATTACGATCGGGGCAATTTTGAGGACTTATCGCTTTATTAGGAAGAGTCGATAAGTTAATTTTGTCAGAGGTGTGATATTAACGTGACAGGAAGAATATTACGATCTAGGCAATTTTGAGGACTTATCGCTCTTTTGAACCGAGTTGATAAGTGGATTTTGTCAGAGGTGTAATATTAAAGTGATAGGAAAAAATATTACGATTGGGGTAATTTTGACGACCTATCACTCTATTAGGGAGAGTCGATAAGTTGATTTTATCAGAGGTATGATATTAACGTGACAGGAAAAATATTTATGTGATTTGAACACAATTTGGGGGACTTAGTGTCTCGCTAGGGAGAATTGCTAAATGATTTATCATTGGACCGATGGCTTGTGATACTTATGCTTTGAACAAAATCTGAAAACTTATCACTCTGCTGAAGAGGGTTGATAAGTTAGTCATTTATTACTCTGCCGAGGAGAGTTAATAAATTGATCATGATTTGAGTGATTTTGGAGACATGTCGTTTTATTGATGAGAATTGATAAGCTGATTTGAACGGAGGAATTATCATCACAATGGAAGTGATGCAAGCTAAATTCAAACTCTGTGGGGATGATGTTCGTTAGAAGTGTAGTGTTAATATGACGAGGATTTTGTCAACTAAAATAACTTAGGTCCTGCTGAAGAGACACCGAGGTTTTGATTAACACTCTATTAAAAGAATTCATAAACTTAGGCTATAAGTGTCATGTTTCAAAACACAAGGGGTGGACCCTTCGTTTAGAATAATTTCAACGCAAGGGTGACCTTTGCATTTGAGGTTCGAAACACAAAGTTAAGAACTCTAATAACGCAGGTCTAGGCCTAGCATTTGGGGATTTGAACGTAGAGGTGAGCTCTGCGTTAAGGTCAGAGTCTAACTGACTTTATTCATCAACGCTGAAGATTGCATTTCAAATAATGGTGGGATTCTCTCCTAAAATCTCGTACCGCTTTAACAGCTTGATGGCTGTTATAAATAGACCTTTGGGGTCAAATCAAGAGTCATTCAACTCTTGTACTTTTGGATTGATTCTAAGAACGAGAGCCCTCATTTAATTTCAACAGAATCTCCAGAGAACTTTGTCTTCTCCGATCAACTGTATCAATGGCACCACGAAGGATGAGCTCTGGCTCTAAGAAGGCAACTGGAGTGACTCCAGAAACATCGTCGGCTAGGGACGCCAGCGGCGTTCTTGTTTTTGCGGGCACATCATCGTTGTCATCGCCGTAACGTGGGCTTTGTTGCCATGGTAGGTGGTGGCCATAATAACTTGTTTTGAAAAGTTTTCTAAAAACCCTAGATGGCTTCTTAACAACGAGGAAGATGACTCATTTTTGTTTAATAAAAACGCAGAGTTGGGACTCTGTGTTTATTATAAAACGCAGTGTTGACTCCTGCGTTTGAACTGCGAACGTGGGTCTTAACCTCCACATTTCAATTTTATAACGCATGTCTTGACCTCTGCATTTAAGACTTACAACACAAGGTTGGCCCTTGTGTTTAAGACTTAACACATGGGATCCGACCTCTGTGTTTTAATCTATTCCTTTATATTTACGTCAACAACTCTCTTCGGCTGCTAATCTTTGCTTCTGTTTTTATAGTGTTCTTTTCAAATGTGCCGCTTTCTCAAGAGCATCATTTTGGATATATTGGCGGTCCTGACAAGGGTACAATTTTTGGTCTTTACAGAAGAATTTCATTGTGCACGTTCCTTGATTTAGAGAGAACGCACTTGATCGAGTTTGCCCGATGTTCTACCCTTTGGTCTCTTTTTACGAATCTAAATATGGAAACACCTACAGGTCGTGACCAATTCTCGAAACTAGCATTCTTGTTTTGAGATCGCATAGTGGCGGATGACAAAGTTTTACATGTAGAAGATTCTCGGCTGCAACACAGAATTAACAACTGTTTCTTCTTTCTCCCAAGTATAAAGAGAATGTATCCACTCTCTTATTTTCTAAGTGTCAGCTACCGGAGGGGTTTGGCTTTTGACCTTGTCAAGGAGAAAGAAAATGTATTGCTTGGATCTAGTCGACGAGCTAGCGTACAAATTAGGGGACAGCTCAAAGGCCTGAGACCTGGCAGGTTTGAAAGAAAGCTCTCTCCCAAGAGGAACCACTTCCGGTTAACGTCTTCATACTCCAGTTTATTGCTGCTCGGGGTGAATTTCCTGTGTAGATGTTCAGATCTCCTTGTTAGATGTATTTTGGAGAGGGTAGCTGGTGGTCTCGCATAGTAGACTTTTTTCTCGAGGACCTTAAGGAACCACTCACTCAATCGGGTCTCACAGTCTTGATGTTGGCTTCTCGACGTGGAATTATTTAAAGCTATCCTAATTTCTTCGCCATGCTGGAAAGGTACAACCCGGATAGCTACACATTCTTTACACCTGTGGGGGAGTTAGGCTTCGCTCTCCATGAGATTCAAGCAGTATCAGGGCTGCAATTCGGTCAGATGCCCTACGAAGAATTCATCCTCACTACTGAAGAGCTCTTTATTTTGAGGGCGGCACATCCAGAAGTTTATTCAACTTTTTGGGAGCTGATGTGCTATTTCCAAATCTGTGCTCAAGTCGTTGGGATGCGCTAAGGGGGTATCATGCATACTGCATGGGTAGACTATCTTTTCTAGAACTTAAGTCAGAAAGATGAGGACGTGACCCGACTTGCTGCTATCTCTCCCAAGAGCATTAAGGCCCGTGTTAAGGCTTCAAATGCTACAAACAAGAACAACCAGGTGGAGGATGGATTTGAATCTGGTATCGAATTCGAGAGTTTTCATTACTAAGCCGCAATTCCAATCTCTGATGTTGCCCTCCTTGCTAGCTTCTTCATGATATGGCTGAAACAGTGCGTGGTGCCATTGAAGCCAGTTGAGTTAATATTGGCTAAGTTGGTATACCCAGCTATTTTGTTGGCCCATGGGAGACCATTAAGTCTCCTTACTGCTATGGTGAGCTGTGTGCAGAGTGGCTTAAGGGCGTTGACTTCTGAATTTGTCGACGTCCGAGAAATAACTGTTGCTAGGAGGAAAGCCTGGAAGACTCCCCAACCTCGTGTACCAGTGCCGTATACATACTTGGTGGCCTGGTTTGTGCTGTATTACCCTCCGTTGATGATGGGGGTCGCTGAAGACAGTGAGATTCTTGTTCCCTTTGTAGAGAGATTAGAGTCGGCCACATGGACTAAGATCTACATAGTCAGGGTTCGACAGTTTTTATCTCAGGGAGACAATTATAGAATTTTCTACTGCTCTCCCAATTTTGACAGGGCTGAAGAGGAGGGTACAAGCTTTATGGATGTACTTTTTAATGGCTCCTCATCTTTAGAAGAAGGCATCTTCATATGGCTTCTCATGATTAGATTGAGTTATCTAGTCTTCCGCTTGAGGAAGAAGTGCATCATTGAACCTTATATGCCTTCTCGATTCACCAGGCAGTTTGGATATGATCAACTTTATGTTGGTAATCCTAACCCGGAGCTGGCTCAAATCGAGAACTTATATGAAGGGGCTCACGCGTGGTACTTTTTCTCTGCCGGAGGGACTCATGCACACTTCACTTTGCCCAACTCGCCGCCTAACTGCTCCGCTGTCGAGGATTTTTGCGATTGGTTTAATGAGGCTTCTCGGATTCCAGAATATGATATGTACACCTCGTGCATAAATGAAATATGAGAACTATATAAATCAAGGAGTGGTTCAACTAAGACTCATTTATCGGGGATAGAGGATTATCTATCCTGCGAACAAGAGGTGGCCGAGTTGGAGAAATCCCAAAGGAGCTACCAGCTGTTGAGCCTTCTGAAGAAAAGGCGACTGAAGAAATTCTCGAGGAAGCACCTACTCTTGAACCTCGTTCATTAAGATCATCAGGGAAGAAGGCCCTTACTGCTGCGGAGGAGGGCAAATATGATAGGAGAATTTGCAAAAGAAAGCCTGTTGCAGCCAAAAACTCTAAGAGGGCCAAGTTGATAGGGGACGCAATAAAGTTTGCACATATTGTGCTCTTAGCTAATAGAGAGGATGAAGCGCTTCGATCAACTCCTTCCATTCCTGAGGATGTGAAATCAGAAAAATCTTCTTCTAGGGCTATTTCTAGATCTGCTCTGATTGAATTCGTAGGATTGAAGTACCCCGTTGCTCCTCCTCCACATTCAAAAACTTTAAGGATGTGTATCAAACAATTAGAGAGCTCGATGAAGCTTACAGTTGATGTAGTTAGCCTTGGGGATGTTTCCTTTAAATACTTCGAACCCCTCTTGACTAGTTGTTTGGAAAGAATCGAGGATGAAGGTGATGTGTCGTGGACCGCACATTGCAGGGAGAGTGTCATCCTCTTGAAAGTAGAGTTGGCAGCTTTCAGGGAGCTACAATGTGCCAATCTGGAATCTGAAGTGGAGCTGGCTCTCTTTTTAACTACAATCTCGAAGATGCATCATCAGGAAACCCTTCGCAAGAGTTTATCTGATAAAGAGGCACTCATAGCAAGCTTACAGGAGCAACATACTTAGATAAACATTAATATAAGTAGTCTGACTGCTGGTATCTGTGATTCTCAAGAAGCGATGGTTCTGTCAATGACTGAGTTTGCTCGGCAGAGAGCCCAATTGGCTCAAGATGTCGCCGTCATAAAAGGACTTGTGCTTTAAAGTGACGAAATTTTTAAGAACTTCTGTGAAGCAATGAAAGCTTTCGATAAAATCCGAAAAGAGATTGCTGCTGTAGCACCTGTTGAAGCAGAACTCAGGGTGGAGATTGAAGGATGAGTCCGAGCAGCTCATGAAAAGAAACTTTTCGCATTCAAGTCCAAGATCAGGTCTCTTAAGCTGATGAGTCCTGGTGCTTAAATTATGCATTGCTTTTAACTGGGGAATAATTTTATATTATTTTCATTACGGTTATTGTTACTTTGTATCAAGTTAACAACATTGAATAAAAATGATATCATTTTTCGTTCCATCATCTCTCTTGTTGAATTCTAATTTAGGACGATGAAAATATTTCAAATGACATAGGTGTAGTGTTAATTTAGCATAATTTCAAAATTCTCTTTATTACTTCTTAGAATAATTCTAGAAAATTTCAATTATCATAGGTGTAGTGTTCACATGACGATATACAAAGCAAGTAAACTAAACAATTGTTCCCTGTTGGAACAAATTCCGAATAGACAACCTCTAGTCTGGCTTGGCTGAAGATTAAGAAGAAGGGGCTTCATGGCCTGCGTAAAATATTTCTTGAGAAACTTTCTGTTAATTGGGCATCATGAGCTTGTCACCTTTTTGATCAATGAGGCGATAAGCTCCCTTCGAATAGATTGATTCTATTACGAAGGGCCCTTCCCATTTGGGTTTGAATTTCCCTTTGGTCTTGTGTGTCATCACCATGGGTCATCTGACGGCTAAGACCAAATTATCTTTTTTGAAAATCAGTTCTTTAACCTTTTTGTTGTAGGTTTTAGAAATCCGAGCTTGATATAACTCATTCTGCTACTAAGCTTGGAGTCACTTGTCATCTAAGGCCTCAAGTTCTTGAAAGCACAGTCGATGTTTCTCCTCCTCTGTCATTCCGGTTGCGATGGCCTATAGACATTCACCGAGTCTTTTGTCCTAATCGTGTCGACTCTTAGAAAAGAATTTTTTGAGAAGCTTTACAATGGTCTTGTTAAAATATTATGTGAAGCTATTTGTTGGTGGATAATATGTCGTAGATGCAACACTTTGGATTCTAAACTTATCACAAAATCTCTAAAATCCATAGCTGATAAATTGTGTTCTGTTGTCATGGACTATTCGTCTCGGGACTCCAAAATAGTAGATGACATGATGTTTGATGAATTTAATCACATTTAAAGTCTTGACTTCTTTTAATGGGATTGCCTCCGTCCATTTGGAGAAATAATCGGTTACGATCAAAATGAATCAATGTCCCTTAGAAGTCGGAGGAGAGATTGGTCCTACAATATCCATTCCCCACATCTCGAATGGCCAAGACGTAGATGTAGGATGTAGTTCCCTGGGGCGTGGATTTGACATGCGTGACAATGCCTAGCATAGTCAATTGCGTCTGAAAACATCTTTGTCCAATAATAACCAATTCGTCAGAGGTGGTCTGCCAACTTAGTCCCGGGTTGATGAACTCTGCACATCCCATCGTGAGCATCCTTGAGAGCCTCTTTCACTTCCTTCCTAGAAAGGCAATGAAGTAAGGTTCTATCATGTGATTTATGATACAGGATTTGAGAAACCGCATCGTAATAAAATCGGAGGGCCTTCCATTTGATAGTGGCCACTTCTTTAGGATTATCAGGAAAAATTCCGCATAAGACATAATCGATATACGGGAATCACCAATCTTTGGGTTCAAGCTCCATTGAGGTTGTGCAGACTTCTCCTGTCGTTGCCTTGTCTGAACGTTCTTCTAAAGGAAGCTTGGAACAATACAATTCACGTCCAGTGACAGGAATCGTTGTTTCAGCCCCTGGGGGCAATGCTAATGAGGTTGCCAGCGATGCTAAGGCATCTGCATAAGCATTCTAAGCTTGTGGAATATATCTAATGAAGAAATCTTTGAACTTCCGAGCTTGCTTTAGCACTAAGAAGTAATATGAGAGTAAATCCTCATTGCGTACTTCGTATTCTCCACGGACTTGATTTACGATGAGCTGAGAGTCACCATATGCTTCAAGGTGTTGAATGTTAAGCTGCTCAGCAAATTGCATCCCTAATAGTAGAGCGTTATACTTAGCTACATTGTTGGTGTAGGTTTCTGTAAGACCCTGTAGATTTTGAGTGTGTATATGTGCATCAGTAATGAGGTCGAGTGTGCAAATTTCAAATCATGTGCAGCAGAGTCGAAGCATGTAGTTTCTAGCTCATGAGTCGACCCATAACTCCATGAGTCGACTCATCAGGTTGAGTCGACCCATGACTGTCATGAGTCGACTCATGATATCAACTCCTGTTGTTATGAGTTTCTGCTGAGTCGACTCATCACTCTATGAGTCGACCCAGGACCCATGAGTCGACCCATAAGTGATCATGAGTCGACTCATCGAGGGTTTTCTAGTTTTCTCAGTTCGGGTTTGTTTGGGTTTCAGGTCGGGTTTAACTGTTCGTATATATGCTCCTCTACCCGAAAACACTGCATTTTCATCAGTTCTCCCCAGAAACCCTAGTCCCCCTCTCTCCTCTCTAAAACCCTAGGTGTTATTGGTGATTTTAGGACGTTTCGAAGGATTTTTCAGCAGTTTCGTTTGGATTTTAGCGAAGGGGATCGTATTTCATCACATCTGAGGCGAGTAACATCTCGCCTAACCCCTCTCCCACATTTTTAATAGTTTACAATTGTTTTCCATGAGTTTTATTGAGCCCAAGATCACCTAGAGCCCGGAGCCCGAAGAGTCGCAGGTAACTCGTTGTCCCTCCCCCTTTCAGGTAACGAGCCAGGAGCCCGGAGAGTCGCAGGTTGAGGACGACCCTTACTAGTATCTGTTATCCTCTTATTAGATATATTTTATTTTTTTTGTAATCCACTTGAGACATTTTAGACTAGAGAGGTTTATGTTCTAGAGTTGTAAAGGCTGTGCGCCTTATTTTCCTGTATCAGATATTATGTATTTTGAGACATGTTGAGATCTCCAGATTGTCATTATTCACTTCAGACTTGACTATGTATTCTAGCTATTTGGTTGATGAGATGTGTTAATTTGATGTTTTATCATTTCATCAAGTTTCTGTTGTAAAACCTTTTACTTGCCTTGTACCTACACCTATTGTTGACTCTGCTAGAGAGATGTTAATTGTGATGGTGAAACATGTTATTGCATGGTGGGGTGCATGGCAGGTTTGACATTTCTGATTTCACCTCAGACTGCAGCCTTGCGTGAACCCAGGGGGCGTCACAATTGGTGTAGGCGTATAAAACTATCTATAGGTCCCTTAACACAGCTCGACGACACCAATACGACAAACCAACCATCGGGCGACGTATGCAAACACGATCGTTAGTCCACAACACCGAAGCCAAGTGATACGCGACAAAGCGGATTAACGAGGCTAACGAACCGCACGCAAACGACGGAATAAATCCACTCGTGTGCAGAATCAAGCTAACGGATTGAGGAATCAACGAGTCATCCAACCAAGAGCGGACTCGGACGAATCGAGATCGAATCGAGATCAGTTTCGGACTTGAACTCAAAAGTGGATTTACTGCCAAATCAGGATCCGGATTTACTGCCAAATCAGGTCAACGAATCAAGTCCGGATAAATCAACCACAAAACCGAAAAATGGACGCAAAACGGCAAAACAACAAACACCTGGAGGGCGGCTCACCGAGCCACCAAGGTGGCTCGGTTGCCGAGCCACCAAGTGGTGGCTCGGCCAAGCCACCTTGGTGGCTCACCGAGCCACCTTGTGGTGGCTCGGTGGCCACCAAGGTGGCTCGGCCACCACCGAGCCACCTTGGTGGCTCACCGAGCCACCTTGTGGTGGCTCGGCGGCCACCAAGGTGGCTCGACCACCAACGAGCCACCATGTGGTGGCTCGGGGGCCGAGCCACCAACAAGTGGCTAGGTGGTTCGGCCACCTGTGCCCGGGCACAGTGAAGGAGGCCTATAAATAGGGGGTGTTGGCTCATTTGTTGAGGGTTAGAAATTTTGGAGGCGAAGCTCTGCTGGATTCAAGGCTCGAGACTTAAAAAAGATTGAAGCTTTGGGACTTTGAGGACTTGCTCTTCCAGATCCGGTGCTCGGCGATCATCAACGCTAAATAAGGCAAGAGTTCGAGAGGGACCGGATCTCAGATCTACGCAGTCATCCTCCGGATCAAAGCTTGGTCTTTGATCCCGAGAATAGGGCGATTATTTCCTTAGTGAACTAATCCCCCCCGGATATTATTTCCTTGGCGAAATAATACCCGTCATACTGCGTAGATCCGACCGGATCTAGATCGCGCGGTGGTCCACGGATAAACCCCGACGCAGGCAAAGAACCCACACAAGCGAGTGACCGCAAAACAGGAGCTCGTGATTTGTTCGACAAACAAGGAGAAAAGTTGTAATTTTTATTTCTTTTATTTGATCTCGTTGTAACCGGATCTTATAAAAAGACCGGATCTTTATAACCGATAAACAGTTACTAAGGGGTACGATGAATTCAATGAAAGCTATGATTTTTCCCGCGAACAATCTGGCGACCACAGTGGGAGCCGCCGATCTCGCTGCCGAGATCGGAGCGTCGCAGCTGCGGATCTCAATCCCGTTCGTGGAGGAGGTCGAATATGAATTCGATCAGCAGAAGTTCGAGGAGTACCTGTTGTCCTCGTCCGGATCTACCTCCCCCCGTAAGTCCAAGAAGTTCTCTTCCAAGAGGAAAGTCCGTTGGTATGAAGACGTAGAAAACACCAACGGAGATCTCGCCCCAGTTAATGCCAAAGTCGTATCGGGTGAGATTCCCCCAACCTCCAACCAGGTCAGATCTGTTCTGGCCAACTCTTCCGTCGCAGAGGGCATGGTGACTCTCTCGAAGAGAGCCCGTCAAAGGCAACGTCAGTGCTTGGCGCGACAGTACGCGAAGGCGATGGAATCTGTAGACGGAGTCCGCTACAAGGCGGATCTGAAGAACGGAAGAGGCAAACAACCTCAGCAACTGATGAATGGTAACTTTTCCAAGCCGCCAACGAACGAATGGGTCCGTGTCAAACGGAATCATTCGACGCTGGAGGAGCGCATTCGCAAGCGCCGCGCACTATCAGCGCAGGCACGGGCTCAAGTCGAAGAAGCCCGTAGAAGACTGCAGAGGGAAGTGGCCAAGAAGCCGCCATCAACCCGCAAAGTTTGGAGGCCAAAGTCTGAGGCGGCGATTCAGACTAAGGAACAACAACTGCAACCTTCAAAAGTTCAACCTCCGGCGAACCAACCCAAATCGCCGATGATTTCCACAACTGCTCCGGGAGATCCCGCAGGACCATCCCAAAGAAGGAAGTCAGTCTTGGAGCGCCTCGGTCCACTTCCCGAGAAGCGAAGCAAAGCTTCAGTTCAAGAATGTTTGGGCCCACTAAAGAAGCCCCGAACGATTCAACATGCTGGGGGTTGCCACAACCCTCAACATGACGAAGAAATCAGGGCAGCTAAGCGCACTACTCTGCGCATTGAAGTCCAGGAGCCCACTGAGGATTCACGCCCACAAAGGCATGTTTCGAGGCGTGTGACTCTTGAAAGCCTGAAGAAGGCAGTTCGTCCTCAGAAGGAAACATTATCGTCTGATGACGATGACGTTATACCTGAGAAATCGTGCCAACACACGATAGGTTACTCCGACCTTCAAACTGACGAGTTGTACTATCGTGTTGGGGGTACGAGCAAAGCCAGAAAGAGAAGTCCTCGAAGGCTAGAAACTCAATGCCCCTGTTCCAAACTCATCCGGGCGGTATTGTCTGAGTGCAACTGCATTAAGGCAGTCCCCGAAAGAGTTTCAGTTTTCAAAAGGCTTAGTACCGAAATGCCAAAACCAAGGCATAGGTGTTTCCGACGAAGAAGAACGGTGGTTGATGTTGGAGAATTTCCGAGGGTCACCACCAATATGACCAGCAAAGGAACATCGGCTCAGGACAATCCCGAGGCGATTCCAGAGGTGCCCCGACGTGTAACTCGTTTGCAGTCCGGAGCTATCATTCGTGCAACATATGGTAGGGTTCGGACAAGATTACCTTCAGGAGATGAAGAATCAGATGTCGGCTCAGCAGTTGCATCTGACAATACCGTATCCAGCGAAGGACAACCCCGCGAGTCATTCATGATAAGCGCGGAACAAGTAGCCAAGATGCTCGAGGAAGCCATGGCCAAACAACAGGAGAGCTTCAGGTTCGAAATGCAGATGGCCATGCAGAATATGAGAGAAATGCATGACCAACAAATCCAGGCACTAACGAACCAGCAAGGCGAACCAAGCCGCCGTAACCAGGTTGTTCAGGAAGATGAGCACACGGATACGGATGAAGCTCGCAATGCCAATAATCCTCCCGTCAATGCAGGGGGTGGTAATGAGGATGCTAGTCATAACGCCACGCTTCCACCTCAGAATCGTGCTAACGAAAACACGGGTGAAAGTTTGAAGATCAAAAACCTCGAGAGCAAGATCAATACGTTGATTTCTGCTCAAGAGGTGAAGAAAACGGGCATTCCTTGTCCATACCCAAGAGAATAGGAATCAATCCCATATCCGACGAAGTTCGTTCAATTTAATTAACTTCACGTCGTTTGATGGGAAGGGTTCACCCACCCAGCATTTGATTTACTTCAAATCATATCTGGGGGTTATCTCTGGCAATGAGCCTCTGATGGTACGGTCCTTTGTTGGTACTCTTCGCGGAGCCGTCTTCGATTGGTATCGCCGCCTCAAGCCAGGTAGCGTGAATAGATGGGATGATATGGAGACTAAGTTCCTCACCAATTTCTTCGATGATGACACCGAGATATCTATTGGATCGTTCCTGGACGAGAAACAGAAAGACGGGGAGTTAGTAGACACCTTCGTCAAAAGGTTCCGGAACAAGGCGATGAATTGCCGGGACCCAATCACTGAGGAGTTTATTCTCCAGACCTGCCACAACAATCTTTCATTGGACGTGTTGGAAGCAATGGGGGCAGCACCATCCAAAACATGGAAGGATCTGAAGGTCCGAGGGGAACAAGCCGAGCGATTCCTCAGAAGGAAGAAGGCGGAGAGAGGCCAGCAAGCGGCGAATGCTCCAACGCAGAACTTCAACCCAAGGGGGAAAGGTACGGCACATGCTAATGCAGTTGATGCTAACCAAACTTTCCAATTGCAACCTCAGCAACAGCAGCAGCGGCAACAACGACCTCAGAAGCAGAAATCTTCGGAGCCAAGGTTTCCCAAAGTTTACTCCTTCAAAGATGATGAAGTTCCCGGCATCTTCAAGTACCTATTGGAGAATAACAAAATCCAGCTGCCGGCGATCGTAGATTAAGAAGGGGCCAGCAAAGTGACGGATCCGAAGTACTACGCGTACCATAGAGCGGTCCATCACCCTACGAGGTCATGCTACCACCTCAAAGATAAGAACCAGGCGTTGATTGACGTAGGGTCATAACCCCGAATCCTGCCAAGAATGTAGGAGCAAATGCAGTGTCAATCAGCTTTGGATCGGTGCCCACAACATGGTTCGAGCCAAAACGCGTCACCAAAGTAGGAATGAAGACGGTGAATGATGACCCATATGGACAGCACCAAAAGGGACTTGTGCCACACACAGCCCCAAACGGCGAAATCCTCTGGGTTCATCCGGATCTTATTGAAGATGATCAGTGGGCGACTTCCTCGACCAAGAAGGGTAAAGGCAAGTCTTGCAATGCTACTTCTGCAATCTTCGAAGAGGATGGTGATGAAGCTCCTACCTTCCCGCTCTCCGAAGAAGAACAAGAAGTCTTTGCCACCAGAAGCGGAAACCAGTACCACTTCAACTATCTGTCACCTAGTGATCAGTTAGCTGAGCAGGGGGTGACTAAACGGGGACCAGCCAAAACTCTCACAGAGCTGGGGGTGATTGCAGTACCTAAACCGGTTGAAGATGCTCGACGACAGCCGGTGGATAAGCAGAAAGAAAAGAGGCCTCAAGAGGTGCAGAATCCGAAGCAGTCTTGTTTCAATCGTCCGATTGGAAGAGATAAACCGGAGAGTTTGAACACTCCACGCATCTTCGATATTATGGCTCAACTAGCTAATATTCCAGCACGGATAACACTGTATGAGTTGCTGCGGTTGTCTAAGGAGACCAGGGAAGCCTTACAAGAGGCCTTGGCCGATTCAGAAGCATTCCTTACTCGGGTCAAGCCGGTGCCGGAAGAACCAGAACCGTTAATTCAACAATGCAATATAGCGGCTAAGAACCTTCCCTGCATTACCTTCACCAAAGAGGATATGCAGACGAAGAATTCGAATCATGATCGACCCCTGTATTTTATCGGGTACATTGGCTCCAGCGAAGTCAACTGAATCCAAGTGGATCCGGGTTCCGCTGTGAGTATTATGCCGCTTCGCTTGATGCATAGCCTCGGCATTCCAGTCAGTAAATTGGCGTCTACAGGTACTGTTATCTACGGATTCAACACCAGCGGGTCAAGACCTTTGGGAAAAATCCGGATAAAATGTCAAATGGGTGATCTGAAGACGGAAGTCACATGTTACGTGATTAATGCTGAGACATCATATAACTTACTACTGGGTCGGCCTTGGATCCATAGTAACGTTATAATTCCTTCCACTCTCCATCAGTGTTTGAAATATGTTGACACTGATGGTAAAGTCAGGACGGTGGTCGCGGATAAGAAACCATTCAAAGGGTTTGAGAATTATTTCACTGATTCTCTCCTTTATGGTAACGAATCCGATACTGAACCATCGGCCCAGGGCACGGACAGCGGAGAAGAAGCTGATACCGAAGCCGGATTCGATTACAATGGAGGTTTTGTTTTAAATGACATTGTACCCTTTGTAATCAATCTTGACGATGAACAATCGTCAGATGGCAGTTGTAACTGGCAACTTGCCAATATTGAAATAAAAGAAGATTTAGAGTACTCACTGCCTCTTGATGATGTGATAAAGGGATTGTATGATAATCTCGATTTACATACGCCACTCCGATCATCTTATGTAACAAAGAAACACCTCCAGCATTCTTTCGGAATAACCCTGATCGTTCCTGCCAAAATAGGAGGTGAAAAAGAAGTGATTTACGGTAAAGGAAAGAATTTTTCTTTACCAGATCATTTCCTAAGAGAAGATGAGGATGAAGACAAACCTAGTCGACACTTATCTAAGTATAGTCCGGAAGCGCGCAAGCTCATGGAAAAATAGGGATATGATTTCGTACTCGGAGAAGGTTTATACTTCGATCGAGGTTCCCGAATTCCAGCCAAAGCAGCATATGTACCAAAAGGGAAACCGGATGATTATTATAAATTCAGACGAGGACTGGGTTATGTCTCTTCTTCAGAAGACGAGTGTTGCTGGTTAATCAATGACCAACCGTCTAAGCAATACAAGGATGGGTACTTGTCAGATTCCTCGGAATGGGACTCCGATACAAATTTGGGGGAAGTATTTAAAACCCTAATGTCGAATATGACTACAGCTGATCCATCCACGATGGAGGACGACGATCAAATGCTAACATGGGAAGACCCATGGGTTCATCACCTGAACATGCAGTATGGTGATAGGTTTGAACAGAGGGAGCCCCCCACTGAAGACAAAATAGTCCAAATTAATATGGACGATGAAGCCAACCCAAAGCCCATATTCATCAGCGATAGTCTTCCCCCAGAAGAGAAGGAGGAATTAATTGTCCTCATCAGGGAATATATCAACGTCTTCGCTTGGAACTATGAGGACATGCCAGGGCTCGACCCCAATATGGCAATGCATCGCCTCGATATCAAGTCGGATGCTAAACCTGTCAAACAACAACAAAGACGGTTTCGTCCGCAGATTATGGAAGCCATCGAGGCAGAGGTCAAGAAATTGGTCGACTCAGGATTTATCCGAGAGGACCAGCATCCAGACTGGCTAGCCAATATCGTCCCAGTCATGAAGAAAAATGGTAAAATCAGGATATGCATCGACTTCAGGGACCTGAATGCGGCATGTCCAAAAGACGACTCCCCTCTCCTAATCACGGATGTCATTATCGATAATACATGCGGATTTGAGAGAATGTCCTTTATGGATGGCTTTTCAGGATATAACCAAATCAAGATGCACCCAGATGATGAGAAGCATACAGCGTTCAGAACACCCCTCGGTGTCTTTTGCTACACGGTGATGCCTTTCGGTCTGAAGAATGCAGGCGCTACGTACCAGCGAGCAATGACTAAGATTTTCCAAGAACACCTCAGGAAGACGGTCGAGTGCTACGTTGATGATTTGGTTATAAAAAGCCGCAACAAGGAAGATCACATCAAGGACTTGAAGACGATGTTCGATCTCATGCGGAGTCATCAATTGAAGATGAACCCCACTAAATCCTTCCTTGGAATGTCCAGCGGAAAATTCCTTGGATTCGTCGTCACCACTAAAGGTATACATATCGATCCTGACAAGGTGAAGGCGATACATGAATTGCAACCCCCGGGAAATCTAAGAGAACTCAGAGGATTGCAAGGGCGTTTAGCTTACATCCGGCGGTTCATCTCAAATCTCTCTGGGAAGTGCCAACCTTTCTCTAAGCTAAACAAGAAAGGTGTGTCATTTATTTGAGACGACGCCTGCCAAGAAGCACTCGAAGATATCAAGACATATCTGATGAATCCTCCTGTTCTTGTCGCACCAAAATCAGGTAAACCGTTCTTGATTTACATCAAGGTGATGAACCATTCGATAAGTGCTTTATTAGCACAAGACGATGATAATGGTCACGAACAGGCAGTTTATTACCTAAGTCGGACTTTGGTAGGCGCCGAGTCCCGATATCCGATGATTGAGAAAGAATGTCTCGCATTGGTATTCGTAGTATAAAAGATGCGGCATTACTTGGTTGGACAGACGATTTACGTTATTTCTAACGTTAATCCAGTACGAGTATTTATGACGCAACCAGGTTCGATGAATTGGCGGTTAGCGAAGTGGGCCCTTCTCTTGTCCCAGTATGACTTGCACTTCAAACAGCAGAAGTCGGTCAAAGGACAAGCGATTTATGATCTTTTGGCGGCAAGCCCGACAACAGATACGGCAAAAGTATATGATGACTTGCCGGATGAAACCCACGAGGTTAACACCACGTCGTATCAACAAGTATGGCAATTATACTTCGATGGTGCTTCGAGAGCAGCTAATGTGGCAATAAGCCCTGGATGTTCTAAGATCTCCGCCGGAGTTAGAGTTGTCTTAGTTTCCCCGAGGAAGCATGTGATGCCTCAGGCTTACTCTCTGACAGACCCATGTTCCAATAACGTAGCCGAATACAACGCGCTTCTCATTGGACTCAGTTTCGCCAAGGAGCTGGGGGTCGAATATCTCGAAGCTTTTGGGGATTCTCAATTGATAGTCAACCAAGTTCGTGGAGAATATGAAGTCAGGAACCAAGACCTGATCCTATACCACCAGGAGGCTATCAAAATGGTAGATTCTTTCGAAGAATTCTTTATTGAATACATCCCTCGTCTCTAGAACACTTATGCGGATGCACTGGCAGCACTAGTAGTATCACTTGCGTAGCCGCCTGAAACTAAACTGCTAGTCACAGTAAGATCACATCAACTCTGCATACCCATATACAATATGGATATTGAAGAGGAAGATGATAGAAACATAAACACCAAGGAGGTGAATTCAACTCAAATCGGGTCTGAGTCCCGAGATTGGCGTTTTCCCATCATTGATTACGTCCAATATGGTATTCTGCCAGAGAATGTAAAAGAAAGGGTATCAATCCGCCGAAGAGCACCAAGGTTCTTCTATAATACCGAGACCCATACATTATACTGTCGAGGGTATGATGATTTGCTACTCCGATGCCTTTCGAACGAAGAAGCAGAAGAAGTTCTTAAGGAAGCACACGAAGGAGAATGCGGTGCGCATTAGCTTGGTCCCAAACTGTATGATCGCGCATCAGGAGAATAGGATATTTTTGGCCAATAATGGTTCGTGACGCAATCGAATACGCCCGAGGATGTCACGCTTGTCAAGTACATGCAAATTATATGCACCAACCACCAGAGCGGTTACACACGTCAACCACATCCTGGCCATTCGAGACATGGGGTATGGACATTGTCGGTCCTATTTTTCCCCCTTCAGTTAAAGGTGATCGATTTATTCTCGCAATCACGGATTACTTTTCAAAGTGGGCTGAAGCAATCCCGCTTAAAGAAGTGAAGACGAACAACGTCATCATTTCATCAAGCATCATGTCATATACGGACACGGCGTGCCAAGACGGATCATTCATGACAACGGTCCACAGTTCATAAGTAACGCTTTCGTCAGGTTCTGTGACAAGTTCAAAATTCAGGATGTTTCGTCAACAGCTTATTATCCCGCTGCGAATGGATTAGCTGAGGCTTTTAACAAGACGATCATTAAGATCCTGTCAAAGCTCGTGAAGACCAATAAATGAGATTGGGACGATAAACTTGGCGAAGCACTCTGGGCTTATCGTACCACCGTACGCACACTTACGGGAGCCATCCCGTATTCGTTGGTATACAGATGTGAAGCTGTGCTACCGTTGGAAATTCAAATCCCATCACTTCGGATCGCTCTCGCAACTGAGATGACGACGGAAGAGCAACATCAGAAACATCTCGAAGAACTCGAAATGTTGGATGAAAGGCGCTTGGAAGCTCAACAACACATCGAGTTTTATCAGGCCAGAATATCTAGGGCTTTTAACAAAAGGGTCCGACAAAGAAGCTTCAAGGAAGGAGATCTGGTCTTCGCTGCTCGCCGACCGATAATCCTCAACTCCAAGAAGAAGGGTAAATTTGAACCCAAATAGGAAGGACCGTTTGTGATAGACACAGTCTACTCAAACGACGCATATCGCCTCATTTCTCTAGAGGGCGTCAGGCAATTAATGCCAATAAATGAGAAGTTCCTAAAAAGTACTATCCCTAGTACATTCAGGATAACCCATTTATCGGGAAGTTCCTCGAAGAATATTACACTTAATATTCTAGAGGATAACCCGAAATTATTTTTTTTACCACCAAAATCCCTCACTGATCAATTTCAATTGACAGTGAGTCCACCAAAACTGTCTTTCTGGTTTAAGCCACCCACAAATCCCCCTCTTGATTCTTTCGACGAACAAGAGGCCCACTTTCAATTCAGAGCCTCCTTTCGATAAACGAAAGAACTCCCTTCTTTTCTCTTTGGTTAAACCTCTTCATGGTCATAACCAAAGTTGAAATTTCATTTCGATAAACGAAAAACTCATCTAGATAACCGATCCTATAAAAGGTAAGCTTATTTAGATCTTCCAGATTCTCGGAGTGGAGATCCCACTTCTAGTTTCTTTCTTGTACTGGAAATAGAATATAAAATTCTTCCTTTCCAGAATCAAGGAATAGAATATAAAATTCTTCCTTCCCACACCAATCCTTTTCCAAGAATTTAGGATTCATCCTAGGAAGTTTATCCCGAATCCTAAGCAGGGATAAGTCTGCGCCTAACATGCGCTGCCGGTTTAGTCTTTCTCCGTAGAAAAAGACACCAGAGTTCGATTCTGGGGTATTTTATCCTAAAACCTAAGCAGGGATAATTCTGCGCCTAACCCGTGCTGCCGGTTAGTTCTTAACCATTAAAAAGAACACTCGCCCACATATTCAATATTATGGCAGGTTGTTATTAATAACACCAAAATCCATGTCTTACACGCATGGGGAATTTCATCCTGAATTCTAAGAAAGGATATGCCGACGCCTAACACGTGTCGCCGGTTTAATCTTTGTCCGTAGAAAAAGATACCAGAACCTGATTCTGGGGACCTTTATCCTGAAGCCTAAGTAGGGATAAGTCAATGTCTAATACACGTTGCTGGGTAGCCTATTCCCATAACAATGGCGAAGTCTACGTATTCAAAGTCGTAGCACAAAGTCTCAGAGGATTCACTCTCTTAGCATAACGTTACATGCGGAACGGATTTAGACAATCCGCATGCTAGCCCGACTCAAACGGTAGTCGGTAAAGGCTAATCAAATCCGTTGAAGGCTGGGGGTTAGCCAAAAATCCTAAAGTCAACGCCTAACACGCGTCGCCGGGTAGCCTATTCCCGTAATAAATGGTAAAGCCTATGTATTCAACATCATAGCACAAAGTCTAAGGGAGTTCATTCCTTTAGCACAACGTCACATGCGGAACGGACTAAAACAATCCACATGTAAGCCCGATTCAAACGGTAGTCGGTAAGAGCACGTCAAATCCGTTAAAGGGTGAGGATTTGCCAAAAATCCTAAGTCAACGTCTCATACACGTTGCTGTTTAGTCTTTTCACAAGAGAAAGACGAAGTCTACGTATTCAATATCGTAGCACTAAAAGGGTTAACTCTTTTAGCTTAACGTCACATGCGGAACGGACTTAAACAATCCGCATGCTAGCCCGACTCAAACGGTAGTCGGTAAAGGCTCATCAAACCCGTTGATGGCTGAGAATTTGCCAAAAATTCTATAAATACGAGTCATTGATGCATCAATTCTATAAATTAGTCTCGTGACTCAAGTATCTGCCACGCTCCAATTCCTTAAGAGCTTAAACTGTGTATACTCCAGAAGACGTACGAGTATAAACTGTGTCGAATGCCGGACAACGCGTCGCAATGAAGCTCAAATGCCGGACAATGTGTTGCAAATGAAGATTCAACACCGACAATCGATGGTCAGTTCTATGTTGAAACAGCAAACTCGAGCTAAAAAGTCAGGAAATCGGAAATCGACTTCAAGTTCAAAATTCTGACAAACGGTCAGACAATAAATGCAGTACCGGAACCCTTACGGACATTCGACAAAGCACCGAATAGCCTGGAAGACTGAAGGAATCAAGAATAGAAGCCATTCCAAGTATCCCGTTGTAACCGATTGAAGGATGAGACAATCATATCCAAAGTATTCCAGACTCTTCTATAAAAGAACGAGGCTGAAATACTTTGGAGGGGGTATCTGTAGGCGTATAAAACTGCCTATAGGTCCCTTAACACAGCTCGACGACGCCAATACGACAAACCAACCATCGGGCGACGTATGCAAACACGATCATTAGTCCACAACACCGAAGCCAAGTGATACGCGACAAAGCGGATTAACGAGGCTACGAGGCTAACGAACCGCACGCAAACGACGGAATAAATCCACTCGTGTGCGGAATCAAGCTAACGGATTGAGGAATCAACGAGTCATCCAACCAAGAGCGGACTCGGACGAATCAAGATTAAATCGAGATTAGTTTCGGACTCGAACTCAAAAGTGGATTTACTGCCAAATCAGGATCCGGATTTACTGCCAAATCAGGTCAACGAATCAAGTCTGGATAAATCAACCACAAAACCAAAAAACGGACGCAAAACAGCAAAACAACAAACACCTGGAGGGCGGCTCACCGAGCCACCAAGGTGGCTCGGTGGCCGAGCCACCAAGTGGTGGCTCGGCCGAGCCACCTGTTGGTGGCTCGGTGGCCGAGCCACCAATAGGTGGCTAGGTGGTTCGGCCACCTGTGCCCGGGCATAGTGAAGGAGGCCTATAAATAGGGGGTGTTGGCTCATTTGTTGAGGGTTGGAAATTTTGGAGGCGAAGCTCTGCTGGATTCAAGGCTCAAGACTTAAAAAAGATTAAAGCTTTGGGACTTTGAGGACTTGCTCTTCCAGATCCGGTGCTCGGCGATCGTCAACGCCAAATAAGGCAAGAGTTCGAGAGGGACCGGATCTCAGATCTACGCAGTCATACTCCGGATCAAAGCTTGGTCTTTGATCCCGAGAATCGGGCGATTATTTCCTTGGTGAACTAATCCCCCCCCGGCTATTATTTTCTTGGCAAAATAATACCCGTCATACTGCATAGATCCGATCGGATCTAGATCACGCGGTGGTCCACGGATAAACCCCGGCGCAGGCAAAGAACCCACGCAAGCGAGTGACCGCAAAACAGGAGCTCGTGATTTGTTCGATAAACAAGGAGAAAAGTAGTAATTTTTATTTCTTTTATTTGATCTCGTTGTAACCGGATCTTATAAAAAGACCGGATCTTTATAACCGATAAACTGTTACTAAGGGGTACGATGAATTCAATGAAAGCTACGATTTTTCCCGCGAACAGTTGCTATCAGAGCTCTAGTTCCAGAATCCCTAGGATCATCCTGTTTTGTGTCGTGGAGCTAGGTTAGAGTTTTTTAGGATCCATGTGTAGAGTCCGCTAAGGATTTCCTAGTATGAGTGAGGACGATATATGCGCATATCTTAAAATTTTAAGAATTTTTTTTATGACAACTATTTTTGCTTAAAGTATATGTTTGAATATTATGTGATGTGAAAATCATATTGTGATGTACTATGTATTAATAGAATATACGTCTACTTTGACTCATGAACTTTATTTTTCTTATGATCAGAGAGATGGCAGGACGTGGGAGACCCCGCACTAGAAGGGCCGCTCAGGCAGAGCCCCAGCAGGCCCCACCTGAGCCACAGTAGGCTCCACCCGAGTAGGAGCAGGCACCACCAGAGCCGCAGTAGGCTCCTCAGTATTTGGTGGATATCATGGCTCCCCTTATTGCCAGGATGACAGCTATTGAGGAATTAGTAATGACTCACATAGCACCACGGACACCACCACCACCGGTAGCTCAACAGTAGGGGATACTAGCCGTCCTGATCAGAGAGAGAGACCCAGAGGTAGCACCTAGCTATTCCACTAGCAGTACCAGATAGAGCCACGGAGCAGGAAGCCTGGCTCCGTATGGTAGAGAGGTATCAGAAGATGAGGGCACCAGAGTTTCATGGTTCACCAGACCCTCTTGCAGCACACAAATGGAAGGAGGATGTGAGAAATATACTTAACATACTCAGTGTAGATTCGGTTCAGAAGCAGAGGTTGGCATCCTACAGTCTGAAGGGAGATGCCGGGAGATGGTACCGGCTACAGTTTACTCCAGAGCAGAGGATGACCCTCACATGGGAGGATTTCATTTACTTCTTTGATGGGTAGTATATTTCTTCTGCAGCACGGACTGAAAAGGAGCTTGAGTTGTCCCGGATGACTCAGGGGGACATGACAGTGGTGGATTATGAGAGCCGGTTTATGGAGTTGCTGCATTTTATGAGTATGTGGCAGACAGGAGAGCGTCAAGCTCAGATGTTCTTAGCAGGGCTACACCCTAATCTCCGCCGATACCTTGTCTCGAGGAGGTTCTATTCAGTTAGGGAGGTAGCTGAGGCCACCACTTCACAGGAGATTGAGACTACTATGTTCCAGAAGGACAAGGAAGGGAAGGCCAAGGCAGGACAGAGCGGGGACAAGGGTAAGAATAAGAGACCTTTGTCAGGGCATCAGCATCAGCAGCAGCAGGGCCCTCATAAGAAGGGACCCCAGCAGGATTAGAGATCGCATCAGCAGCGTAAGTTCCAGGGATCTTGTTTCAATTGCCACAAGGTCGGGCACAAGGCAAGAGCTCAGCAGGGCAAGGGCCTGAACCAGCAACAGCAGCGACAGCAGGACAGAGGTCAGGGTCAGCAGAACAGGCTTGAGGCACCGCCAGCGACGCAGAGGGCAGAGGGACAGGTTCGAGCAGTCCAGGAGGCTCCCCAGGGGCAGATTGTCCCATATTCTCTAGATTAGCGGTAGAGCAATCTTCAGCCACAGGCAGAGTATATGTAGTGGTTCCCCGTGATTACGGTGCTAGCGGAGCAGTTGTGGAGGGTACGTTCCTTGTGAATTCCTTTCCCGCCCGTATTCTTTTCGATTCGGGAGCTTCGCATTCTTTCATCTCGCATGCATTTATGGCTAGACTCCAGCTCGTAGCTCAGCCTCTAGACACCCCTTTATCAGTCTCCACCCCTTTAGGTGAGGTATCGCTTCTGGAGAGCGTTTATAGGAGGTGTACCATCAGTTTAGACGAGTCGGAGTTCATAGTCGATCTGATAGTGTTGCATATGTCCGAGTTTGATGTCATTCTTGGTATGGATTGGTTGTCGTCCTATCATATTAGTATTGACTGTTTTGCGAAGACAGTCAGATTGCGAGCATCCGATGGGTCTGAGATGATTGTGGCCACTTCTCAGGGCAATCGCTTTGCGGAGTCATTTCTGGCGTTCATCGACGAGGTGATGCTACGGGATCAGAGTTCTGATTTGTTAGAGACTCGAGTTGTCTCGGATTATCAGGATGTCTTTCAAGACATACCTGGGGTACCCCCTGTGAGAGAGGTTAAATTTTGTATTGAGTTGCAGTCGGGCACAGCCCCGATATCCCGCGCACCCTACCGCATGGCGCCAGCTAAGATGAGAGAGCTTCAGACCCAGTTGGACGAGTTATCAGCTCAGGGTTTTATTTGTCGGAGTCATTCTCCGTGGGGCGCGCCACTCCTCTTCATGAAGAAGAATGACGGCAGCATGAGATTATGTATAGATTATCGGGAGTTGAACAAGGTCACTATCCGGAATAGGTACCCACTGTCTAGGATTGATGACTTGTTCGACCAGTTATAGGGAGCGCGTTTTTTCTCGAAGATTGATCTTCGTTCTGGTTATCATCAGTTGCGGGTTCGGGAGATGGATATCCCCAAGACCGCTTTCCTCACGCGTTATGGATCTTTCGAGTTCTTGGTCATGCCATTTGGGTTGACCAATGCACCCGCGGTTTTCATGGACTTGATGAACCAGGTTTTTCATCCATTCTTAGATCAGTTCGTGATTGTTTTCATCAATGACATCCTTATTTATTCGAGATCGGAGGTGGATCATGAGCAGCACCTCCGTTTAGCTTTGCAGACCCTACGAGAGCACCAGTTGTATGTCAAGTTCAGCAAGTGCGAGTTTTCGCTTTTAGAAGTCAGATTTCTCGGTCACATCATCAGCAGAGAAGGCATATCAGTAGACCCAGCTAAGGTTACAGCAGTGCTTGATTGAGAGCCACCAAAAATAGTGACAGAGATTCACAGCTTTTTGGGATTAGCAGGCTACTACAGGAAGTTCATCCAGGACTTCTCAAAGATTTCGACGCCACTTACACGCCTTACGAAGAAGGGTGTATAGTTTATTTGGAGCACAGAGTGCCAGAAGGCCTTTGATATCTTGAAGACTAAGTTGACCTCAGCACCAGTTTTGACTATTCCGAGCAGTGACAGGACATTCGTCGTCTACATAGATGCATCATTGGCAGGATTAGGAGGCGTCCTTATACAAACTCAGAGAGTAGTAGCTTATATCTCACGGCAGTTGAGAGTGCATGAGCAGAACTGTCCCACTCATGACTTGGAGCTAGCAGCAGTAGTATTTGCACTGAAGTCATGGAGACACTACTTGTATGGAGTGCAGTTTGAGCTGTTCACAGACCACCAGAGTCTAAAATATCTTTTCTCTCAGAAGGAACTCAACCAGAGGCAACGGAGGTGGATTAAGTTTATCAAGGACTACGAGTTCGCGATTCAGTATCATCCAGGGAAGGCGAACGTCGTAGCACATGCTTTGAGTAGGAAGCGTCGAAATCAGATTGCGGCTTTGAGGTGCTCATTGCACCGAGACCTTCTCACTCTTAGTCAGTTTGATTTTAGACCTGAGTTTGGTGGCACTAGTGTATTTTTGGGAGCTATATCAGTGCAACCAACTTGGAGTGGCAGAGTTGTTAGAGCCCAGTTGGAGGATTCTTGGATTCAAATCCGTAAGGAGGAGATTTCCAAAGAGCCTAAGGCCGATTGGACCATTGGAGCAGATGGAGGTCTACGGATGAAGGGTAGATTGGTTATGCCAGCCAGTGCAGAGCTGAAGAGGGAGTTGTTTGATGAGGCACATCGCACTCGGTACACAGTACATACAGGGACCACAAAGATGTACAAGGACCTGAAGAGGCACTTTTGGTGGAGTCGTATGCGAAAGGAGATTGCAGAGTATGTGGCGAAGTGTTTTACCTGTCAGCAGGTGAAGGCAGAGCACCAGAGACCAGCAGGCATGCTTCAGCCATTACCTATCCCAGAATGGAAGTGGGCGGACATTTCTATGGACTTTATTGCAGGGTTACCTAAGTCAAAGAAGGGGAATGATTCAAGTTTGGGTGATAGTGGATCGGTTGACGAAGTCTGCACATTTTATCCCAGTAAGAACTACTTATTCAGCTGAGGCGTATGCGAGGATCTTCATTCGGGAGATAGTTTGATTGCATGGGGTTCCAGATACGATTGTGTCGGATCGAGGATCCGTTTTCACCTCGCATTTTTGGAGGAGTTTTCAGGACTTGTTTGGCAGCAAGCTATCTTATAGCAGTGTATTCCACCCACAGACAGATGGTCAGACAGAGAGGGTGAACCAAGTGTTGGAGGACATGTTGCGAGCATGTGTCATTGACTTCCAAGGCAGCTGGGAGGATCATATTCCACTGATAGAGTTTGCTTATAACAACAGTTATCAAGCGATGATCGGTATGGCTCCGTATGAGGCACTGTACGGGACACCATGTAGATCACCGATATGTTGGGCAGAGTCGGAGGATAGTTTGATGCTTGGACTAGAGCTTGTGAGGCAAACTATTGAGAAGGTAACGTTGATCAGGGAGCGGATTCTAGCCGCTCAGAGTCGGCAGAAGAGTTATGCAGATAAGAGGCGAAGACCCCTAGAGTTTCAGATTGGGGATTTGGTTATGCTGAAGGTATCGCCTATGAAAGGCGTACAACGATTCGGAAGGCGAGGGAAGCTTGCACCGAGATATATTGGAGTGCATTGGAGCTGTGTCATACAAACTAGATCTTCCAGCTTCTATGTCTAGTATACACAATATATTCCACATTTCTATGCTCAAGAAACACTTGCATGATGAGGAGCGGAAACGAGTGTTGGATGCACCGGAGATTGAGCTTAGGGATGATTTGTCGACTATTGAGATTCCAGTGGCCATACTTGCTAGAGAAGACAAGAGACTCCGGAACAAGCTGATTCCATTGGTGAAAGTTCAATGGAACCGAAGTGGAGTTGAGGAAGCTTCTTGGGAGAGCGAGGAGGACGTGCGACGCGACTACCCACACTTGTTCGAGCAGCTAAAACTAATTAAAGTATTTATGATATGACTTCTTACTTGTATATTTATATCTATATATACATTGATACTCATATTTAACACTAGAATGAGGGTATTTTCACTTAATACTTAATCTTTCGGAACACATGGTATATACATGGAGGGTTCCTTGTTTGGATTTTTCGCCCGACGTACTAGTTCCGTTAGATTAGGGGTTAGGTAAGAATATTATCATTTTAGACCGTTAAGTATGAATATCACCATGTGCTAACTGACATTTAGTATTGCGAAATGTGTATGCGTACGGGTTGGATTAGACCCTTGTGTGCTTTTCAAGTACCATTATGAGATTGATATGATTTTTGAATTTCGAGGACGAAATTCTTTTAAGGGGGAAGAATGTAAGACCCTATAGATTTTGAGTATGTATATGTGCATCAGTAATGAGGTCAAGTGTGCAAATTTCAAATCATGTGCAGTAGAGTCGAAGCATGCAGTTTCCAGCTCATGAGTCAACCCATTACTCCGTGAGTCGACTTATCAAGTTGAGTCGACCCATGACTGTCATGAGTCGACTCATGATATCAACTCCTGTTGTCATGAGTTTCTGCTGAGTCGACTCATCACTCTATGAGTCGACCCAGGACCCATGAGTCGACCCATAAGTGATCATGAGTCGACTCATCGAGGGTTTTCCAGTTTTCTCAGTTCGGGTTTGTTTGGGTTTCGGGTCGGGTTTAACTGTTCGTATATATGCTCCTCTACCCGAAAACACTGCATTTTCATTAGTTCTCCCCAGAAACCCTAGTCCCCCTCTCTCCTCTCTAAAACCCTAGCTGTTCTTGGTGATTTTGGGACGTTTCGAAGGATTTTTTAGCAGTTTCGTTTGGATTTCAGCGAAGGGGATCGCGCTTCATCACATCTGAGGTGAGAACATCTCGCCCAACCCCTCTCCCATGTTTTTAATAGTTTACAACTGTTTTCCATGAGTTTTATTGAGCCCAAGACTTATTTTCAAGTATAAAT
The DNA here is from genome assembly GCA_022839385.1 of Asparagus kiusianus. Taxonomy (NCBI): domain Eukaryota; kingdom Viridiplantae; phylum Streptophyta; class Magnoliopsida; order Asparagales; family Asparagaceae; genus Asparagus; species Asparagus kiusianus. The sequence goes on along the minus strand of BQKN01042343.1, from coordinate 55,991 downwards.
CAATGTTCTTATTAGGGTGAATGCTAGAAATCATGTGTTTCAGATTTTAAATCCTCACCAACAATGTTTTTGAAGAAAACCTAGATCTGGAAATATTTTTAAGAATAACAAATATGAGTTTTTATTTTGATTAAAGGTTTTCACTCATGTTTAGGAGTCAAAAGTTAGGTCTAACATGCTAATGTTCATTGCTCATGCTATATATGAATTTATCTCTGCCTCGTAGTCTAGAATTGATAGTTATGGAGGTGGAGATCAGTATAGAGGGAGTAACGAGCGAGATGGTTGAACTGCAGTTGTGAATCTTCCTGTTCGCAGCCCGTGAGTCGACTCATAACTTATCATGAGTCGACTCATCAGGTTGAGTCGACCCATGACTGTCATGAGTCGACTCACGGAGTTAATTCCTGTTATTCATAAGTGTCTGCTGAGTCGACTCTTAGCTGATCATGAGTTGACCCATCGGAGTTTTTTCTATTTGTTTGTATTTCTGCGTGATCACCTACTGTGCTTATACTTTCATACAGTGTTCATATATGATCGAGGATCTTGTAGAGCTTTTGTTGAACATGAGAATGTTGCCTTGTTTCTAGGGTATTAAATTACAGTATTTATGATTTCATCTACACATATGAGATGATTTTTCTGACACAAGCTTAGTTTCGTATAGCGAGGCATGTACAAGGGTAGAACATGTATACCTTTACCACTAGTATTTCATGGTTCATAATCACAGTCCTCATGTTGGACTATAATTCATGTTAAGTCCTCGTGTTGGACTATAATCCATTAGAGTCCTCGTGTTGGACTTTAATCCATTTCAATCATGTTTTAGACTTTTGCTAAACCTTGAGCATGTTATTTAACCAAGTTGGGTACACGACAAATTGTATTTGGCCGGGGCATGATAGCTACCTAAGTTGATCATGACACCTATTGTAGCTTCGTTTTATTTCCATGTTATCGGTAGAGATGGGTATGTATTCTTTTTCTTTATTTTTATTGTGACCAACTTCGGGTTTTGTATTTAGGGATCTACAATTTGAGATACAAGGTATATACATGAGGGTTTCCTTGTTTGGATTATTTCGCTCGACGTACCTATGCTCGTGTTGTATTTCCCTAAGTACTAAAACCCATTAATGTTTGTATAAATGATTTATATTATATTGTAGTAACTGTATTTTCATATACAACGAGCCCTATCCCTTGGGGTTGGTTGTGATGTTGCTCGCTAGCGCTTTGACGCTCGTTATCCCTCCCCCTTTCAGGTAACGAGCCAGGAGCCCGGAGAGTCGCAGATTGAGGATGACCCTTACTAGTATCTGTTATCCTCTTATTAGATGTATTTTATTTTTTTGTACTCTACTTGAGACATTTTAGACTAGAGAGGTTTATGTTCTAGAGTTGTAAAGGCTGTGTGCCTTATTTTCCTGTATCAGATATTATGTATTTTGAGACATGTTGAGATCTCTAGATTGTCATTATTCACTTCAGACTTGACTATGTATTCCAGCTATTTAGTTGATGAGATGTGTTAATTTGATGTTCTATCATTTCATCAAGTTTCTGTTGTAAAACCTTTTACTTGCCTTGTACCTACACCTATTGTTGACTCTACTAGAGAGATGTTAATTGTGATGGTGAAACATGTTATTGCACGGTAGGGTGCATGGCAGGTTTGACATTTCTGGTTTCACCTCGGACTGCAGCCTTGCGTGAACCCAGGGGCGTCACAGTTTCGATCAAAGAAAATCCTCTTGGAATCACGTGTCCGTTTGGAGAGATGAATACTACTCCTACTCTCGCGGTAATTACTCCTTAAGGGTTTTCTCTGGATGCACCATCAAAGAATAACTTCCACACTTGCATAACTTCTTAGGCTACGCAAGCTTCAGCGACTTCATCAGGTAAGTCTTCATACAACCTAGATGGTCCTGGTACCGGATAATAAGCTAGGAAATCTGCTAACGCTTGACCTTTATCAGCCTTCTGGGGCATGAATTGCATGTCGTATTGTGACAGGAGAATAGCTCATTTTGCTAGTCTCCAATTTATGGAAGATGATTTCGTCATAAAAACTCTCAAAGGATTTACCTTCGAGATGTCATGAATGGTTTGTCCAAATAGGTAATGTCGCATCTTTTGGACAGCGAACACTAGGACGAGACATTCTTTTTCTACGAGATTATACCGGTTTTCGGCTCCCATCATGGTCCTACTTAGGTAGTAGATTGCATGCTCTTGCCCTTGGTCATTGTTCTGGGTTAATAAAGCTCCAAGAGAATGGTCCATAGCCCTTATGTATAGCAGGAAGGGTTTTCCTGATATCGAGGCCACAAGAACGGGCGGTTGAGTATGATATCTCTTAATCTCCTCAAATGCCTTCTAGAAGTCTCCATCCCAAACGAAGGATACCTCTTTCTTCATGAGTTTAGAGAAAGGTTGGCAGCATCCCGAAAGGTTAGAAATGAATCTCCGGATGTAGGCCAACCTACCTTGCAAACCTCAGAGCTCCTTGAGGTTCTTTGGAGGTGGCATGTCTTGGATAGCACACACTTTTTTGGATCAAGAGAAATTCCTTTGGATAAAATGATAAATCCCAGGAAGTTTCCACTAGAGACCGCAAGAAAAGATTTATTCGGGTTCATCTTCAACTGATGTGTTCGCATGATGTTGAACATTGTTTTTAAGTCTGTAAGATGATCTCATTTGTGTTGACTTTTTATTGCCATATCATCAACATAACATTCAATCTTCTTGCGTAAGTGCTCATGAAAGATTGCGTTCATCATCGCGTTGGTAGGTTGCACCTGTATTTTTCAATCCGAAGGGCATCACTGTGTAACAATATAACCCTAATGGTGTTCTGAAGGCAGTATGCTTTTCGTCTTCAAGGTACATTTTGATCTGATTGTACCCTAAGAATCCATCCATGAAAGACATCCTCTCATATCCACAAGTGTTGTCGATCATGACATCCGTGATGGGAAGTGGAAACTCATCTTTTAGGCAAGCTGCATTGAGGTCACAAAAGTCAATACATATCCAGACTTCACTGTTTTTCTTAGGTACTGGAACAATGTTAGCTATCCAATTAGGGTGTTGTTCCTCTCTAACAAAGTCCGAATCAATAAGTTTTTTAACTTCTGACTCAATTGCTTTCATGATCTCTGGACGAAACCGGTGTTGCTGTTATTTAATGGGTTTTGCATCCGGATCAATATTGAGACGATGCATGGCTACTTTTGGGTCAAGACCAAACATGTCTTCATAATTCAAAGCAAAGAAATCTATATATTCTTGAATGAGAGATATAAGATCTTCTTTCTTAGAGGGTGATAAGCTTCACTTTTGAAGATAGGTTTAGGGTCAAATTCATCTCCCATGTTGACCTAGATCACTTTATCTTTAGTAGGTGGCTCATGATGTTCGAAACACATATCCCACAAGATGTTAAGGCGTTTGATCCAAGGGTTGTTGGTTGATTCGATCAATTCTTCGTTACCCCTTGCGTCTTCATCTGAGTGACCAGTTGAAACCATGTTAACGGGTAAACTTTTAAAGAAAGGTCTGACACTGACATCGGATTCCCATGATAATGTCCCGGATGAATGGTCTTGACACAGATAGACACCGGTTTCATTTTCTGAAAGGTAAGGGGTCATGATATAACCCACACCTCTTCCAATCTTTTGATAGTAATCAGGAGGTTTTCCTTCGGGGTGGGAGACATTCGAACTGGTGTTCGCCTTCCTTTCCCGAAGTTTAACCCTTTCTTCTCATTAAAGTTATAACTCATTTGTTTCATCAAATAGATGGAATTGGTTTCATGATAATGGAATTGAGGAACCACATTATCTTCTTCTGAACTTTCCTGCTTGAGTAATCCAGGTGTGACTTTACCGAAGTGGATCGGCTTCTGCCCTTTCCTTTTGAACGGAACTTTGAAGAAAGCCTTCTGAGCATCTTCCATTTCTCCACCTATAGTGAAGGATGACTTAATCGACAATGTAAGTGATGCCTCTACGCATAATATGCACCACGGGTCGACACCTGCATATGCACCACGGGTTGGCACCTGCATCGGTATCATTCTCTATTTGTTCATTTTTAGAGGGCACATCAGACAAGTACGGCAAAATAAAATCTTCATTAATGCACCATTCGCCTTTGCTCGGTACATTATTATTGCTCTCAACCTGACCTATTACATCAAAATTTAACTCCCATGGACAATGTCACGACCCGCTTCCCAAAATACCCGGGAACCGGGACGCGAGCAAGCCCGCGACGTATAAGACTGAGGAGAGATAAGTGCTAGATCCGTCTTCTCAATCTAATACGCTAAGCGTCTGGAAATAATACAATGCGAAGGCACAGGTCCCCGATCACAATCAGCAAGAATATAATGAACAACACAGAATAAAATAATACATATCACAAATAGGATAACATCCGAGACATAATATTCGGGCCAACATGCCCTTATACCAAACTATCTGAATGAAATACTGGAGAATATAAAAATACACTGATCAAAAGAAAATGAAGGTGCTACAAAACAAACTGAAAGGAATGACTAAGCTTTGGCTTCTTCTTCTACTCCATCCGCTAGGCACTCCTGCTGAGAATCCTCTGGCTCTTGCTAAACCTTTTCTTCTTCTAAGTCTGACGTACACCAGAGAAAACAGGTGTACGTCAGGGTGCATGGCACACGACAAGATCCCACAAGGAAAGAATAGAGCGGTCGTGCGACCAATGCAATAATGGTAATAACAATGAAAACATACAACTGAAATACTAATAATCTAAATATAATTTACTACTAGAATAGAATAATCATAATAAATCCAAGAAATCAACCAAGTAACAAGTCAATCATGCAGCCAGCGATCAGAATAATCATCCAAGTATAGGGTCATACACTAGCTGGAATTAATACTTAAGGATCTATAACTCGAAACGTAGTACGTCGAGCAAAAAAATCCAAACAAGGAAACCCTCCTGTATATACCATATGTCTCGAATTGTAAATAATTAAATATTAACCCTGATCTATGTACGAAGAGAAACACAACTGGCCTACATCTCACAAGAAATCATACCTAGCCAAGAAACAAGGTCATGTAACTAGCCATTCTATAACAGATCACTGGTCACATCTCACATAGAGCCAACACTCATATCACCGGATAATTGACTGTTCACAAATCCCCTACGTGCATCCAAACCCGCAAAACGGTTCGGTGAGAGGACTACACGCAATCCGATTTTGGTCTGGTTCAAACTCAAGCAAAACTCGGGTGACGAAACGATTTCATTAACCAGGTGTGAAACGGTTCACTTGGCCCAACAAACTAACCCCAGTACGAAACGGTTCACTGGTTCTAGTCTGGAAGATACATCAACAGTGTTATCCGATCACATGAATATTAACTTCCCCATCCCAACTCTTCTCGCTTTCTAAGTCAACATACACACAGGTTTCTAAGTCTTAAACAGGACATACCAGGCCACACTAGTCATGAATTTCTAACGGTTCTTAAGCATAATAAAGAGTAATAATTACAACTAATCATATACAACAAGATCATAACATATCACATAATTAAAATTAAGAAACATAAATCATGAAAAATTCATAATAATCCATTTTCTAAAATAAATCCTTAAATATTTATAAATGTTCTAAAATAATTCCTTTTATAAAACTTTCTTAAATAATTGAAATTATTCTAAATTGATACTTATTCTTAAAACAAATTCTTTTAAATTATTTATAAATATCCTAAAATAATTCTTTTTATAAAACTTTCTTAAATTATTGAAATTATTCTAAATTAACACTTATTCTTAAAATAAATCCTTTTAAATTATTTATAATTATTCTAAAATAATTTTTTTGTCAAATAAATTCTATTAATTTATTATAATTACTCTCAAATGATTTTTCACCAACATAATTTATTATAATTATTTTTAAATGATCCTTTCACCAAAATAATTTATTATAATTATTCTAAATTGATTATTTTTTCAAATAAATTCTTTAAAATTATAAATTATTCTAAAATAATTTTATTTTCTATTATCAACATATTATTTTTAGTACTTTTCAATATCATTCGTCAAATAAATCCGTACAGGTCATCACAGTATATGAATGGTCATATGTTATTGTCCACAATCCATTTCATTCACGACAGTTCTATACGTTATAGTTCTCAGTTCAATATGTTCACGATAGTTCTATATTGTTGCGAGTGATTATTCGGTAACGAGTTTGTATGCATAATTAATTTGTGATCAATCTAAAATTATACTGAGCAAGAATAGGGATTTTGCAAGCAACTAATTAATTCACAGCGGTCTATGAATTGAATAACAAATCAAGAGAGTATCGGGATCTTGCCTCGGGGTCTTGTCGAACGAATCGATGCTGACGGTGCGGGTCGAATCTGACACAGGTCTAAAGAGCGTCGGTCGGGGGACTCCGGCGACGGGTTGTCCGACGACGGGGCAGCGGGTCGGCGGCTCGAACAGCGACGAGCACGACGGGGTAGCGGCTCGCTGCTGGGTTGAGGCGGCTGCTCGGCGGCGAGCTGGCCGGTGATCAGCGTGGGGGAAAGGCGAGTGGGGGAGAAGAGGTGACGGCGGCGGGTTGATCTGACGAGAGCTCTTCGGAGCTGGCGGAGCAGCGAGTCGTCAGGCTTGCTGTCGGGTTTAGGCACCGGCGAGGAGCGGCATGAGCGTGGTCGGAGGTGGCTGCTGGAGTTGGGCGGCTATGGCGCTGGGGTGTCGATGGCGGAGCTGCGGGGTTGGGCGAGCTACGCTGGACTTTGGCGACGACTGCGTGGTTCGTCTGCGTGGAGTTGGCGCTGGCGGAGCGGAGGGGAGGCTGGACGGATGAAGGAGGCGGACGCGGAGCTTGGGGCAGCGGTCGGATCTGAGAACAGGGGTTCTCAGGCATGGGGGAGGCTGGAGATGACGGCGGCGAAGCAGGAGGAGCAGCGGCTCGTCGGCGTGGAGCGGAGGCGAGGCGAGGAGAGCGCGGAGACGAGGTGAGAGGCGGAGATGCGAGCGGTTGGCTGGAGCTCGAGCTCGAGCTCGAGAGAGAGAGAGAGAAAGAAAGAGAGAGAAAGGAAGAGAGCTGTGATCACGAGGAGAAAGGGTGAGCTGGGTTTAAATAGGGAAAAAATTGAATAAAAAATTAAAAAATAAAATAAAATATTGAGAGATGATGCGCGTGGAGCCGTTTTCTTGGAAAAAAAGAGGAGTGAGAGAACGTGATGAGGGGGTAGTTGTTGGGGTTTGACAGGAAGCAAAATTTTGGATTATTTTCAAATGGGTTCAGGTATTTAAACGAAAATAATTAAATAAATAGTTATGGGTATTAAAAAATTAAACCAATTATGGAATAATTATCTACAAATAAAAATGTACATGTTGTGCTAATACAACAGTTGATACGAAATAGTCAAAATATACACATATTGTATAATTAAAAGAGAATAAATAATAATAAAAATATTACTCATATTTAAAATCAAATAATTATGTGACAATTATCTACACGATAAAACGTACCAGTTATGCTAATACGACAGCTGATACATAATAATTAAAATGATATAATAATTTACACAAATAATACGTAATTAATAATTTAATATAATACAAGAATTAATACGTAATAGTAATAATAATACGACATATTTTTAAAATAATACGTAATAGTATCAGTAACACAACGGATAAATCCCAGAAGTTTTTATTGAACTAAATTAATTTATAAATATCAAAACCATTTAAATAGATGTATAATCAGATTTTTAAATCATAGAAAATTCTAGAAAATCAAGAAAAATACAATACTCTTTTAAAATAATATTTAAAATACCAAAAATTTATTTTAACTAGTATCAAAATTTTACGGTCATTACATTCTACCCCCCTTAAAACAAATTTTGTCCTCGGAATTCAAAATACATGTGACGCACAAAGAACCCAAGGACAGGAATATGGAAATGAGATCATAGCATGTCATGACAAATGTGTGAGCAATGTTGAATGAGAAAATGGATGTGTATATTATAAGTTATACAAGTCACAATAGAGAATAATTCATGAGAATCAAAAGTGAATAGTCAATACAAATATATAAAGCAAATCAAGGTCATACGAAAGTCTGATATGTAGTATAAATAATAAGAATGATGTAAGTATAACATATAGAGAGTGAACACATAATTGAAAGAGATTGATTAAGCATGTATATTGTAAATAAATAATTAATACGTATCAAATTATAATATAACACAACATCTAGACATAAGCAAAAATATAAATATAAGTCAACACAATTTAATAACAAAGAGTCGACAACAAATATACAATTACATAAAATATAATATCAACACGATATTATTGATATAGTATCATAAGACGACACATCACAGTGTTAAATACAATCAATAACACATAATTGGTAAATTATAATAAATATATAGCATACAAAATATGATATGAAATATAAATATTTAATTTAAAAAATTATCAATCACTAGAATATATGATAAAATATATCAACTCAACAATATAAATAATAAAGAAGATAAAAGACAAAAATCTCAACAAAATATAAATCAATCATCCGTAAGCAGATGATAAATATGATAAAACACAAAACACATATATATAATATAAATAACAGATGAATCATATGCAAGCAAAAGAAAAAAGAAACACTTGAAGATTATATAAGCAAAACAAAGTAGCAAAGAATCAAACGTATATATTATAGTTTAGATAAACGTAATGTACAACATAAGAGACAATAAAATATATCAAATTACAATAGAAATATTATACAATCAGTTAGTAGAATAAATATTCAAGATATACAAAAAGTATAGTTACAATAAAACACATGAATGCAATCAGGAAATCGCATTCAACCAAATAAGACATATAACGCACAAGTATCGAAATTAAGAAATTATAATTATGTTAAAAAGTTTAAAGAAAATATTATAGCAACACATGTCTGTTAGAAACATAAACACACGTAAGGAAGCATAGATATAATAATCAAATATAGTAAACAGTAAAGATAGAACATGATAATAATAACAGCGAAAGTACAGAATAGAGATATACAAATAAATAAATATCAATATTCAAAGAGTCATAAACAAATGTATCATGTAATATTACTAGAAAGCACAAGATATAAGACAAAAATGCATAATAAGTCAGGCAAAAGGACAATAAATATTATAATAAGGTATACACAACTCACATAATCACAATTGAAAATAGTATTAAGTAAAAGAAATAAACATAGATAAAAACACATCAATACATATAGACAAACAAACAAAGGCAAATCATAATAATAATCAATAGCATAATGAAATGATACACAATAATTATTAGCATGCAACAATTATATAGCATAAAGTAAATAATACGAGATCAATAGACAGGTTCAAAGAAACACAAATAAAATTAAAGCATAAAGACAAAAGATATCAAGAAAAAGATAAACAAGATTCAAAAACATCTGATGTGTACAACAATATAATCATCATATATAATAAGCATTAAAATGAAAACATATACATATAATAAGCACATAAAAGTGTGAATATTCATAGTACTAATCATGCTAACAAGATAAATTATGATGGAAGTAGTCACAAAATATTATATGATAAAATAGACGTAAGAGCAAACAAGTTATTTAAAATAAACATATTATATAAAACATAATAAGGAAATAATTATATATGTATTCGACAAATAATATAATAAATCAAAAATGTTAGTAATATCCATAAGGTAAATAATAAATATAAACAAGATACACCATTAATAATCATTACGGTATAAAATCAATTCAGATGTAGCAATACATGACATAGTAATCAAAATCACATAAATACAATCAATATAAGTATTCATAAATAAAGATGTGTATTACATAAAACATGAATTATAAAAAATAAAATAGATTTATAAACAAATAAAATTATAAGAAGAGCATAAATTCGTATAATAAAAATACTGATATATTGTAGATAAATATATCATGAATGATTGATGGACATGTGAACATAAATACTGATAATACATGAAACAGAACATGATTAGACAAGTTGATACTAAAAATGATGAATGATTATAAATTAATAAAAATATATATTGTAAATATAATAATATACGTGAATACGCCATAATGAAAAAGAATAGTAATTATAAAAGAATGAAAAAGTAAAACATAACACAAGTAACGAAAATAATGAATAGAGAATGAACAACAAACAATGATATAATAAAAAACAATACTATAAAATAAATACAAAAATTAACACGCGTATACAATGTATATTGTTATAATGATAAAACAACACATATCGAAAATGAAGAAAACAACTACAAATATGTAAATACACTATAAACAAACATGAATAAATACTATACATACCCACAAACGCATATTAGAATTACCTCTTATATTAATTATAAAAGGATAATAATTAATGTAACAAAATAACTATATAATTAGTAATTCAACTCCAAACTTAACAATATGGATAATTGCTTAAATATCAAAATACATGGCTCTTAAAAATAACAAAACCAATGCGAACATGCTAAAATAATCTGACAGACAAAACTTACTGATAAGAAACTATATACTGAAAATGTAAAGGATAAGAATATAGTGTGTATGTAGAATATTAAATTCATGAACTTATTAAGGTATATTACTAAAAATACGAACAATGTATAATAGTCTAAAACATAAGTAAATAATAGGTGGTATGACAGATAAGCACACACATACACAATATAAATATGCAAAAGTATATTTTAAGCACAAGAAAATAATCTGCATATCAGATATGCTATGTAATGTGTGTGTGAAGCTTAGAGCAATGCAAAACACTTAATGATATGACTTGAACAATTAAAAATTTATAAGTAATGGTATATTTTTAATGAAAAAAAAGACACAATATAACATTATGTATGATACATAAAATAATATAATAAATAATATAGAAATTAATACGATTAAACGATATATAAGTCAAATCAAAGAACACATAGTTGTATAAATAATAACACATATAATAACGGGTGGTACGAGGATAGAGGAGTTATAGGAAGAGAGCGTGGTTGTGAAGTGTTGCGACAAGAACCGTGGAAAGTTTCGGAGTCAAAGAGTGGTAAGATAGGGACGGAATGAAATCTATCGAGATGAGAGGATAAGGCTAACTATAGTCTTACAGATGAAATATGATATGTATCTAAATTGTCCATCATATTCTTATTAATGAGTACTCGGGACCGTGATCGGAACCATGACCTGCATGGGCCACCACTAAAACCTGTCACGACCCGCTTCCCAAAATACCCGGGAACCGGGACGCGAGCAAGCCCGTGACGTATTAGACTGAGGAGAGATAAGTGCTAGATCCGTCTTCTTAATCTAATACGCTAAGCGTCTAGAAATAATACAATACAAAGGCACAAGTCCCCGATCACAATCAGCAAGAATATAATGAACAACACAGGATAAAATAATACATATCACAAATGGGATAACATCCGAGACATAATATTCGGGCTAACATGCCCTTATACAAACTATCTGAATGAAATACTGGAGAATATAAAAATACACTGATCA
>BQKN01042343.1:1449-24287 GCA_022839385.1 Asparagus kiusianus | reverse complement strand
GAAAAAAAGAGAACATCAATGAAAACAGCAACTTTTACCGGAAACAACTAGTCATGAATTTCTAACGGTTCTTAAGCATAATAAAGAGTAATAATTACAACTAATCATATACAACAAGATCATAACATATCACATAATTAAAATTAAGAAACATAAATCATGAAAAATTCATAATAATCCCTTTTCTAAAATAAATCCTTAAATATTTATAAATGTTCTAAAATAATTCCTTTTATAAAACTTTCTTAAATAATTGAAATTATTATAAATTGATACTTATTCTTAAAATAAATTCTTTTAAATTATTTATAAATATTTTAAAATAATTCTTTTTATAAAACTTTCTTAAATTATTGAAATTATTCTAAATTGACACTTATTCTTAAATTAAATCCTTTTAAATTATTTATAATTATTCTAAAATAGTTCTTTTGTCAAATAAATTCTATTAATTTATTATAATTACTCTAAAATGATTTTTCACCAACATAATTTATTATAATTATTTTAAAATGATCCTTTCACCAAAATAATTTATTATAATTATTCTAAATTGATTATTTTGTTAAATAAATTCTTTAAAATTATAAATTATTCTAAAATAATTTTATTTTCTATTATCAAAATATTATTTTTTGTACTTTTCAATATCATTCGTCAAATAAATCCGTATGGGTCATCACAGTATATGAATGGTCATACGTTATTGTCCACAGTCTATTTCGTTCACAACAGTTCTATACGTTATAGTTCTCAGTTCAATATGTTCACGATAGTTCTATATTTGTAGCGAGTGATTATTCGGTAATGAGTCCGTATGCATAATTAATTTGTGATCAATCTAAAATTATACTGACCAAGAATAAGGATCTTGCAAGCAACTAATTAATTCACAGCGGTCTATGAATTGAATGACAAATCAAGAGAGTATCGGGATCTTGCCTCGGGGTCTTGTCGAACGAATCGACGCTGACGGTGCGGGTCGAATCTGACGCGGGTCTGAAGAGCGTCGGTCGGGGGACTCCGGCGAGGGGTTGTCCGACGACAGAGCAGCGGGTCGGCGGCTCGAACAGCGACAAGCATGACGGGGTAGCGGCGCGTTGCTGGGTTAAGGCGGCTGCTCGGCGGCGAGCTGGCCGGAGGTCAGCGCGGGGGAAAGGCGAGTGTGGGAGGAGAGGTGACGACAGCGGGTTGATCTGACGAGAGCTCATCGGAGCTGGTGGAGCAGCGAGTCGTCGGGCTGTCGGGTTCAGGCGCCGGCGAGGAGCGGCCTGGGCGTGGTCGGAGGTGGCTGCTGGGGTTGGGCGGCTGTGGCGTTGGGTTGTCGACGGCGGAGCTACGGGGTTGGGCGAGCGGCGCTAGACTTTGGCGACGGCTGCGGGGTTCGTCGGCGTGGAGCTGGCCCTGGCGGAGCGGAGGGGAGGCTGGGCGGAGGAAGGAGGCGGACGCGGAGCTTGGGGCGGCGGTCGGATCTGAGAACAGGGGTTCTCAGGTGTGGGGGAGGCTAGAGATGACGGCGACAAAGCAGGCGGGACGGCGGCAAAGCAGGCGGAGCAGCGGCTCGTCAGCGTGGAGCGGAGGCTAGGCGAGGAGAGCGCTGAGACGGGGTGAGAGGCGGAGATGCAAGCGGTTGGCTGGAGCTCGAGCTCGAGCTCGAGAGAGAGAGAGAGAAAGAAAGAGAGAGAAAGGAAGAGAGCTGTGATCATGAGGAGAAAGGGTGAGCTGGGTTTAAATAGGGAAAAAATTGAATAAAAAATTAAAAAATAAAATAAAATATTAAGAGATGATGCGCGTGGAGCCGTTTTCTTGGAAAAAAAAGAGGAGCAAGAGAACGTGATGAGGGGGTAGTTGTTGGGGTTTGACAGGAAGCAAAATTTTGGATTATTTTCAAATGGGTTCAGGTATTTAAACAAAAATAATTAAATAAATAGTTACAGGTATTAAAAAATTAAACCAATTACGGAATAATTATCTACAAATAAAAACGTACATGTTGTGCTAATACAACAGTTGATACGAAATAGTCGAAATATACACATATTGTATAATTAAACGAGAATAAATAATAATAAAAATATATTTACTTATATTTAAAATCAAATAATTATGTGATAATTATCTACACGATAAAACATACTAGTTATGCCAATACGACAGCTGATACGTAATAATTAAAATGATATAATAATTTACACAAATAATACGTAATTAATAATTCAATATAATATAAGAATTAATACGTAATAGTAATAATAATACGACATATTATTTAAAATAATACGTAATAATATCAGTAACACAGCGGATAAATCCCAGAAGTTTTCATTGCACTAAATTAATTTATAAATATCAAAACCATTTAAATAGATGTATAATCAGATTTTTAAATCATAGAAAATTCTAGAAAATCAAGAAAAATACAATACTCTTTTAAAATAATATTTAAAATACTAAAAATTTATTTTAACTAGTATCAAAATTTTACGGTCATTACAGACATTCTTCTTCAGGCTCTGGCTCGAAGTTAACTTTGTGGCTACTGTCAGCACGTTCTTCAGCTTTCTCCTGAGATTCCAAGTAGAAGAAAGAATCTGTGTGGAAGTTTTCTACCCCTCTGAAAGAGCGCTTCTCAATGATCAAGATTCAAACTTCTCCTTTATCATTAACATACTTCATAACCTGATATAGTGTAGACGAAACAATACGGTTTGCATGAATCCATGGTCACCCTAACAACAAATTATAAGATGTGTCTGCATCTATAATGTAACAAGTCACTTCAAACTTGAGATCTCCTATTTGAGACCTGAGCTTGATTTTCCCCAGGCGTGAGTGCTGTTGGCATTGAAACTAAAGATAGTGGTCTGGGTGGTGTTTAACCGATGCATGAGAATCCCTAAGACCTGCATGACCCTGCAAGGCATAATGCTAAGTGTTGAGCCTGGGTCAACTTGGACACGACTAATCTTAGATGATCTAATATACCCTGTGTAGTATAATGGTCTATCATGCTTGTGTTTTACCTGCATATCGTCCTGAGTGAACGATATGCATGGTAGACTTCTTGCTGCTTGCATACATTACAGGTAGGACTGGGCTTCAGAAGCTTCAAGAGTCGGAGTAACCTGTGTAGTAAACCTTTCCGTGTTTGTTAAAGCTTCGATTAGAGCTTCCTTGGTGGTTTTGGGCAATCGCAGGAGCTCATAGAGAGTAATCCTGGCAGGAATGTTGGCCAACTATGTCATGACGTTAAATTAGAAGGGAGCGCTCGATGCCCCAGCTTCCTGGAAAAGATTTTAATTGTACCGGGTTTCTTTCTGCTTTCCTTTATCAGTTAACTTATGAGGGACAAAACCCCCAGCGTCTTGGAGTTATTCTTCTGTTTCTTGAGCATGTTGATCATAGTTCCTTAGATAAGTTTTTCCTGACTGGGTGCCAGGGTTGCCTCCTTGATCTACTGCAAGAGAAATCCTCTCTTCTTCTGAGTCCGTGAGAGGTTTGACATGATCATCACTCTCATTAATAGATGGGCTAATCATGTTGGATGACTTAGCCTTGCATCTTTTCTTTTTGGATGAGGTGTTCATCCACTATTGGTCTTCAACCAGATCGGGATGGACCTACATGATCTCCCCTTCCCAGGTAGTGAGGAGTACCAACCCTTTATCTTTCAGACCATATGGGTCAGTGTTTTTTCATATGCGTTTCCCTTTTATAGATGGGGATAACTCCATCTGTAGCGACAGTCGGAGGGAAGTTACCGAACTGGACCGCTATCAAATTAGTAGATACAGTCTTCTGCTCGGGCTTCAATGTAAGTACATTGGCATTCACCAATTTTTGTGGGATATCCTTGAAAACATAGCATTTTCTGGTAGGATGTCCCAAAAACCTATGATAACGACAGTAATTAGGATCGTCCACTTTTCCTGCCTCATCCGGTTTCTTGATCCCAGGAAGTTGTAGTTTATTGTTCTTCCGAAGTAGCTGGAACAAAGTGTTCACATGCTCCTCTTTAAACGAGTACTGCTTAGGCACTCTTTGCTAATTTGGTGCTTTGCCTTGCTTGGCAGGTGATGCCTACGTGCTGGCATCGGCAACCAAAGTCTCCTTTCCCTTGGACCGTGGAGTATTATTTTGATGGTGTTATTGTTATGGCTTAGGTTAGGTAGCTTCTTCAGCTTTGACCCGAGCAATGATTACTTCGGCTTGTTCTCCTTAAGAAACAAGTTGTCTCTAGGAGCAACATTCCGCCACCCCTATTTGAGCAAGGAGCTGGGTCTGCAAGTTATGCCTGCAAGTTTCGACCAAAGTAGATTGGGTCATACCTGATGGGCATCACAATGCCAAGCTGTGGAATCTTTCCACGTAAGTTTTGATGGACTCTCCCTTCCTCTACTTGGTGACTAGAAGGGTCGGGACAGACACTTCCGTATCATCTTCAAAAAATCTGGCTAAGAAGAGTCTTTCCAGATCCACTCATTTTTGAATAGATCCAGCATACAGTTTTATAAACCATTCGAAGGCAACTCCTTTAAGAGTGCCGATAAATAGAAGAGTCAGAATGGCGCCGTTTGCTACCACATCTCCGGTCTGTGACTTGAAGTAGTAGATGTATTGATTTGGCGATCCTGTACCATCAAAAGGTTGCAAGGTTGGGCGTTAAATTTTGGTGGATAGGGAGCTGTGTCCTATTCAGTAGGATAAGGTTGTACTACTCCTTCCTCGTTAAGCTCGCTCCTGTTAGCAATCGCATTGAGGCGAGCCTCTAGTTCATCCTTCTTGGACGACTGAGGATTTTGCTCCTTATCTGTTTCTTTCTCATTTTCAGATGAAGACTCTAGGTTGTGAGTCTCATGTTCTGAATTCTATTTTCCCTTCGAAATTATCCTCCGGGAAGATTCAGGTTTTTGGCCTCTTTCTGTAAGGAGCTGGGCCAGCATATCTTTCACTTGGGCAAGCGTCTCTTGTTGTGGCTGGATTATAACATGATGTTCATTAACTATTTTTTCCAAGTCGTCGAAGCTTCCAATCATGTAAACGGGAGTCTCACGTGCCACAACGGAGCTTGAGGATTAAGAATCCATAATTACTGAATGTTCATCATCTGAAGCAATCCCCTGGGCTAATCTTTGATAGCTAACTAGGCGGATAGCTCCTATACAAGTCTGAGTGCGTCGATATACTCTTTCGAACTCATCACAAGTTTCCTGGATAGTCAGGGAATGACTTCTCTCCGACTTATCAGAACTAGGAGCTGAAGCCTTCCCTCCGCCGATCACGTTAATAGTGACTTCAGGATATTTAGTTTTAGAAATCTTCTTCTTATGATGACACTGTCATTTGGCAGGTCTAACGACATTTGGTAATTGATCAAATACTAATTGTCGAGGCGTGAATGCGCAACAGTGGCATTCCGAGAGGACTGTGAAAATAAGCCGCTCACATTGACATGAATGAGCTGTTTGGTGCGTAGGTCTCCCTCTCGATAGTAATTCCCGCAAATCAGAGACTTAGGAGGAATCTTTCACTGAGCGTGAGGATGGAGATGGAACACCCTGCCCTTGAGTGGGTAAGACTGGTTCTTGTCAGACGTGAATTTTAAACTCATATTGACTTCCTTGAACTTGGCGGACCATGTCGTGTTCTGGAGAAGAAACTCGTGGGTCAAATTTAGATTTGTAAACACTAGGCCTAGGCCTGCATTTAGCTAATGGAACAGAATCTTGAGGGTCATGTTTTGGTTGGACACACCCATCGGGTGTGCATTTGATTAATGAAACAGACCCCTAAGGGTCATGTTTTGGTTGAATGCACCCCTAAATGTTGCGTTTGGTTGGTTAAACATACCCCAGAGGATCATGTTTTGGTTGAACGCACCCCTGAGGGTTGCATTTGGTTGGTAAAACAGACCCCTGAGGACTGTGTTTTGGATGAACAATGCACCACTGGGGGTCTCGTTTAAGTTGTATCATGCGAGGCTCGTAATTGGGCTCGTTACCACAAAGTGTGCATTCAGAGGTAGAGACGCAGCACTCGGGCAAAGACTCAAAAATGTGATCTTCACGTTAGGCAAGAGATCGGCTATTTCGCAAGTGTGCTCACCGTATGGATCTTCTCCTTCATCGAGCAGCGTTCTTCTTGGCTTGTTTCAGAGTCTTGGTAGCGACATCATCGGTGTTGATAGAGCTCGCCTCCTCTATAGGCCTCTTATAACCCGTCACATGTTGTGATGACGTAGACATGGGATTTTCAACTTGCTAAACAAGTTTGACAGAGGCGAAGCCCACTCCTTTAGAGGAGGGGCTGTTTGATAAATCTTGGCCAAAGGAGAGTGCTTTCTTTGGCATTTCTGCAACAATTGGATCTTTTATCTCTTTAGAGATCTTGCGGACATTGTGTCTAGTCATGGGGCTAAATGATCCAGAGGAGAGGGCTTCCTCGTACTTGGCTTGATCAAACTCTACCATGAGAGTTTCGATAGTTGTTCTAGTGAGATGAACATCAAATTGCGCCACCACTTCTTCGTCAGAGAAGCTCGTCCCCAGCGAAGTCGCCATCTTTTGTTTATGGAAAATTTGTGAAATGAAAATAAAAGAACTGTGTTTGATTTTAGTCTCACTAACTGCTTAGAAAAATAATGTTTATAACTCTCTTAATCTCAATTACAATTTAGATTTTCTGATTATAAAAGAAAAGAGAATTTATCTGAATTCTCCCCTTTGTTTAATTCTGGATTCTTCACTTGGCAATGGAGTGCCTCCCTCGAATGCTCACGTCAAGTTTACTCTCTGTTGATGATCCGCAAGTCTCAATTCACTGGAACGATTGAACTAAACTTGCTTTGCAAGTATGAAAAGAACTCTTAATGAGTTTATAACTCTGAACGAGTTTAAACTCCGTGAAAAGAGTTGTTCGAACAGAAAATTCAGTTAATAGCCAAGTGTTAAAACTATCTGTTGTTGGATGATGCTCTAAGATCTGATCTCTTTGTTGCAAAGATCTGATCTTCAGAAGATAGAAACTTCCCCAAAACCGAACTCTCAAGAAAATTCGGTTAGGAAATCCTCTCATATCTTCCCAATCGAGCCAAATGAACCTTGCCTTCCCCCCGATCACTGGATAATCCGATCCCAAAACCAAAAACTAGCCTCCCACTCTGTTGAGTTTATTGAGATTTTATAGGAAGATAATGGGTGTAATTGATCCCTTAATCCGCTCCTAAGTGGGCGAGATTCCCTCAAATCATGGGGAAAACGATTCTAAAACCGTTCAACTCATGTTTGAATGAGTCAAACGCCCAGGTTGGCGTTCGGGGCCCTAACTTTGCATATTAGGCTTAAGATGCAGAGTTGGACGTCTGCTGAAGGTTGAAAACGCAGGGGCCGCCTGTTTTTTGAAGTTAGAACGTAGAGGTGAGCTCTGCGTTTAGAAGAAATTGTTGACTTGTAATATCTTTTGTAGAGCATTGCAAAGACCGTTGTTCTATAATCTTCACTTTAGCTATTTGAGATGTGAGAGTCATCAGATTATAACTCTCACAGTTGATTATGAAGGCCATTGAATCAAAGCTTTCATCAGTCGTTGTAAAGATCGTTGAATTATAACATTTCTCGATCTATGTGAAAATCCTCCAATTGCAGCTTTCATTTTATTGACGTGAATGTCGTCTGATTCTAACTTTCATTGTCAAGATGTTAATTAAAGTTTGATAGGGATCAGCTATCTGTTGTGATTTTTAGACAGCCTACGTCACTCCTCTTGAAACTGACTCCGTCTCTCACCACACACTTCACTCGGGGTACAAGTATTATTACAAAGTGATCTCACAATGAAGGCTCAATACAAATAATATGTTCTCTATAATAGATGAGAACTCAATGTAAGCTCACACTCTAAGTCACACAATCTCACAACCCTAATTATATTGTGTATGAAAATACAATAAGCTTAATAGGTTGTGTGTGAACAATGAGTATAATCAAAACAAACTAAACTCAAAGTAAATCTAGCTTATGAAAATTATAATCAAAACAATAAATAGCTAAAATGAATTTAGGAAAACTTCTCTATGATGATAAGAGAGAGAGAGAGAGAGAGGGATGAGTTCAATGCCCAAACACCAAAGAATGATCTCCTCAAGCTCTTGTAAAAATTTCTTCATAAACAAACTCTTAAACAAACTTAAAAAACCTTAAACAAACTTCTAAAACTCTTTTAAAACTTTTCTCTTAGTTAGTTTTAGGTCTGAGGTATGAGGGGTATTTATAGAGATCCCAAAACACAAGAAAAATAAAACAAAAAAACAAAAAACCTTGTAGGTGTAAATTTTGATCTCCCGAAATAGAGATTTCGTTTGTATTGATAAGAATAGCTTATAACAAAGTAATAAATCGAAATTACAATAGAAGCGGAGGGAATGCCCTCCTTGTTTAATGTGGGGACTTTTGGTAGCTATAGGACGCCTCGCTCGGTTCTCGCACCGAGTCTGCTTCCCTTGGACGATTCGACCGAGGTTGCTGGTGGGCTTCAGGTCACAGTAGAAGCTCGGGTCGGTAGAGTTCGAGTCTCCTGAGTTCCTAAACGATGATCGGAGTCGAGAACCGAGAGTCAACGGTTCGATTAACTGATTGATTTAGTTAAAGGGATTCTAGATGAATCGCTCTTTAATTGTTCTTTTGAACTTTCCAATCTTGAACCTCTTTCCTGTTGCAGGAGAGGTTCTTAAATAGGGGGAGAAACGGTGTGGCTTCTCACTGAATCATGTGATGTGACCATGTATTGTTGGGAAACGCCATGCCTTTGGCTTGTACTATGAGCGGCTGCTTGATGGGCTCGGAGCACTGTACTCCTTCCCTTCACGTCGTGAGGAGTGGGAAAGCTCATCCTTGTACGTGTTATTGCGGCTGCCAGGTACTAGTTCGGCGAGCTTGTTGATCGCAGGCGGATTCAGCTCTTGACTCGTGCAGGCAAGGTGAACTTCAATCGTGAGCATGCAGGCGGACTTGGCGACTGCAAGGATTTGACTGGTCGCTCGTACTGTGAGCGGCTACTTGACGAGCTTGGAGTATATGATCCCTCCCTTCCCGTTATGGGGGAGTGGGGGAGCCTATCACTGTACGCAGCGTAGCGGCTGTCGAGTACACTATTTGTAGGCGAATTCAACTCTCGACTCGAGTGGGCGAGTTGAGTAAACGAGCGAATTTCAATAACTTGGATGATCTGGACTCGTGCGGGCAAGTCAATCATACAGGCGAGTCTGTGATGACCAAATGTAAGCAAATTTGGTGATCACGTGGTCTGAGCTTATGCTAGCGAGTTAAGCCAATGGGTGAGCCCCCATCCTCAAGTCGTATGGGTTACTTTGAATCGCAGGCGGATTTCACGTAAGTCTACAGAGGTAATTTTTATCGTTTACAAGACTCCCTTCAAAGTTTTCAGACCTAAATCAACTTGCGTGTGGTCTGGAATACTTTGAATAAAGAGGTTCCTAGCAAAACAGATGTATTTGGCTCCCTTTTAGGAGTTTTAGCAAACCCTCAGCTGTCAACGGGTTTGATTTACCTTTACCGATTACCGTTTGAATCGGGCTAGCCATACTATTCTCCTCAGTATGATGAGTTGTCGAGTAGTTTCTCTTAGGCTTAATGCTAAGATTTTTGCTTTAACCCTTAGCTGTTTGAGGCGTGGGTTTGAGTTTACCATGACTACCGGGTCGCAGTTTGGTTGTATCGTAACGATTTTAACTAAACGATCGTTACCCGTAGGTGTATCCAAAGGACGCATCAATGGGTTGTACCGCTTGGTAGGTCTGATTGTGTAGGTGAGACCATTCCATCGGTGGCTCGAAACTCTAGATGGCCGTACTATCCGGGATTCACCTTCAAAGGTGAACGAATTGTTTAGGAAAAATTTATTCTCGCAGGCGAAATTTGAATTTGTGGGGGCGAGCCATGTCTTTACATGCAAAACCCTTCCTTCAGGAGAAATTCCAATTGGAGGGAGGTGAGTCATGTGTTCGCCGATGAAACTTCATGCTTTCCAGCTAAGGTGGCGTGGGTCCGTCAGGTCACATTAAATTGCGATTTGATAATGCGACGTTAGCTCCGTGCACCTCACTTGACGATGAATCGTGGCTGTGGTTTTTGAATTCAGCTGTTAGGTTCAGTCGGCGATTTCGGTTCGGGACCCGGGTTTTGATCGACCCGTTTCATGTCTCGACGGTTTCTTCGTAATCTCAAAAGAGAATGAACTATTGAGAGTAATCTGAGCCGTCGATTTTGATCGTGACCACGTCTCTTAACCGCCAATGCTTCGCCTCTTGAGAGTGATCGTGGCCACATAAGCATTTTCACCTTTAAATAGGCTTTGTTCCCCTCCTTTGAGAGCTACCGTGCTCAGGAACTTCTGCTCGCATGAAAATTTTCTAGCGAGGAAGAACTCCCACTTCGTCCCTGACTCCCAGATATGGCGTCGAAATCTAAGAAATGCGTTCCAAAGGGAGGAGGTCCTAGACGTTATTCTGATCGTATCGTCGCTGGTACGATTGCCAGCGTGCCTAAGACGCACTTAGGTAAGTCGAAGGGTTTGTCTGACGACTTTGCATTGATTGCTGACGTTAGGTCGGGAGGATGAGCATCGCTCATCTTCCTCAGTGGACTCTGCCATTTTTGGCAGTTTGCCCGATTTGGATAAAATTGGCCTTTTTCAGGCGGATTCTGCATTCATTTGTAGAGGGTGACTTCTGCCTTTACAGGCGAAGTTGGCCTTTATCGGGCGAAGGCGAATTCGTTCTTAACAGGCGAGTTCGACTTTTGGCTGGTAAAGACAAATTCGGTCTATACAGGTAGATCTTGTCTTTGTCAAGCGGATTTTGCTTTTTGACAGGTGGATTTACATTCGTCTGGCGACTTTGCCTATTTTGGCTTAATAGCCCTAGGACGGACTCCGTTCTAATTCTTTGGTTCTGCCTTGTAGCGACCTTTTCTGACGAAGCCCTTCCGAAGGGCGTGGCTATTGGTCTCGCCGGAGGTACAGGCTATACGGTCTCGCGCGCAGAGGGGGAATTAGTCTTGATGGCCCTGCACATTCAGAGCGAGACGGTGCAAGGTGATCTTGCTAGGGAGAGGCGTAATCTTCCACTACTGCTTCAGGAGGGTGCCATTGCTAACGCTTCTTTCGAGGCACGGGTCCAACAAGAGGCAGAGGAAAAAGCTCACGCTATGCATGCGGGGAAGATAGCTGCAGTCAGAGCCAAGCTTGCGTCTTTCAAACTCCTAGAATAAACTCGTAGGATAGGAGTAGATTCAAGATGTTCTGTTTCATGTTTTGCTTCTTGAATGTAATGTTATGACTCTCTAGGCTGTAAAGTCATAACTTTGTTCAAATGTACTGTCTAGAAGCATCTAATGAAGTTTGCACTTTCTCGTTGTGCACATACTCTTTTCATATTTCGTTGTGTCGCCATTCAGCGTCTCGCTCATGTGACTGGTAGACTCAACTACCGGCGATTTCATGCCGCAGGCGAAGCTCAGGCCCGAGCGAGTTTACGCTACAGGCGAACTAACGAGTTCGTGTTGTAAGCGAGACATAAGCTGGTGGCGAGTTTAGTGAAACTCAAGTGCTGGTGAGTTTGTGTTGAAAGCTAAACTCAAATGCTGGCGAGTTTGTGCTGCAAGCAAAAGTCAAGCGCAGGCGAGTTTGTGCTGCAAGCAAAACTCAAGTGCAGGCGAGTTTGTGTAGTAAGCAAAACTCAAGCGCGGGAGAGTTTGTGCTACAAGCAAAATTTAAGTGCAGGCGAGTTTATGCTGCAAGCAAAACTCAAGCACATGCGAGTTTGTGCTGTAAGCAAAACTCAAGCACGGGCGAGTTTGTTCTGCAAGCAAAATTTAAGCGAAGGCGAATTTGTGCCACGCGTCTGCCCACGGACCCAAATGCTTGCCAGCTAGGGCGATGTGGGCGCGTTAGTCCTCATTAATTGCGAAGTGATGGGACGCTTCGCCTTCCGCGCTTAATCCGAGCGGTCGGTTTGGAGTCCCAATGGCGAAGCCTTTATGGGCATCGAACTCGAAGCGTCGCTAGAGATCTGAGCCGTTCGATCTACTTGAGGCAACAAATCCTAGCCGTTCAGCTCTCGACTATATAATGTGCTCACAGTCTCTTCGATAGAGTTCTCGTGCTTACAAAAAAAATTCGCCAGAAGAGAATCACAGAACTCTCCCTACTTTACTCAATGGCCTCCGAATCGAATGCTTCAAAGGGCAAGGAGGTTGCTTCCTCCTTCGCTGCCATCGGTGTCGATGCGGCTTCCGCTACCGTGGCTGGTTCGGTCCAAGGGTCCGCTGCCGTAGATCCCACTCCGACGCTTGTTCTCCTTCAGAAGTTAGAGGAGGACCTTCGCCGAACGGATGTCATGATCGGCCAAGGCGTCGGGGAATATGACGATGTGCTCCTCTTTATGGCCGAAGGCCTGGAGGAGATCCGTCGAGTGGATGGTCGCCAGCTGGCCCGGTGATGCGAGTGGGAGCTTTAACGTTTAGCGGGGCTGATGCATCGCCTGGAAGAGTTGGTGCATGCTGATGCTGAGCCGGCGCCTCTCGCGATGAGTGCTCTGTTTGAGCGCGAGGACTTGGCGAAGCGGATCCTAAAGTAGGAGGCTTTGTTCAAACGCCTGCACAGGCGACATCGAGCCATACTAGCGAAGATGGACGCCTATCTGGACGACAGCTTCTTCATGGACGCCGGATCTCTTGAGGGAGAGGCGAGGCTAAAAAGGCTTGAGCATAAGAAGGTCGTCCCAATAGCAACCTCGTCGAGCTAAGCTACCACCATTTCGGTTGAAGAAATAGTTTCTCCCACTGTGGTCGCCATCTTCTGTAGGTATCAATTTTGATCTCCCGAAATAGGGATTTTGTTTGTATTGATAACAATAGCTTATTATAAAATAATGAATCGAAATTACAACAGAAGTAGGGGGAATGCCCTCCTTGTTTAACGTAGGTACTTTTAATAGCTATAGGACACCTCGCTCGGTTCTCACACCGAGTCTGCTTCCCTTGGATGATTCGACCGAGGTTGCTAGCGAGCTTCAGTACACAGTAGAAGCTCGGGTCGGTAGAGTTCGAGTCTCCTGAGTTCCCAAACGGCGATTGGAGCCGAGAACCGAGAGTCAACGGTTCGATTAACTGATTGATTTAGTTAAAGGGATTCTGGACGAATTTCTCTTTAATTGTTCTTTTGAACTTTTCAATCTCGAACCTCTTTCCTATTGTAGGAGAGGTTCTTAAATAGGGGGAGAACCAGCGTGGCTACTCCCTGAATCATGGGATGTGACCATGTACTGTTGGGAAATACCATGCCTTTGACTTGTACCATGAGCAGTTGCTTGATGGGCTCGGAGCACTGTACTCCTTCCCTTCACGTCTGAGGAGTAGGAAAGCCCATCCTTGTACGTGCTATTGCGGCTGCCAGGTACTAGTTCGGCGAGCTTGTTGATCGCGGGCGGATTCAGCTCTTGACTCGTTCAGGCGAGGTGAGCTTCAATCGTGAGCATGCAGGCAGACTTGGCGACTGCATGGATTTGACTGGTCACTCGTACTGTGAGCGGCTACTTGATGGGCTTGGAGTATTGTGCTCCCTCCCTTCACGTCGTGGGGGAGTGGGGGAAGCCCATCCCTGTACGCAGCGTAGCGGCTGTCGAGTACACTGTTTGTAGGCGAATTCAAATCTCGACTCGAGTGGGCGAGTTGAGTAAACGGGCGAATTTCAATAACTTGGATGATCTGGACTCGTGCGGGCGAGTCAATCATACAGGCGAGTCTGTGATGACCAAATGTAAGCGAATTTGGTGATCCCGCGGTCTGAGCTCGTGCTAGCGAGTCAAGCTCATTGGTGAGCCCACACCCTCAAGTCGTACGGGTGACTTTGAATCACAGGTGGATTTCACGTAAGTCTGCAGAGATAATTTTTACCGTCTACAAACCCCAAATAGGAAAAATCTGGAAAAACTAGCCGTTAGAGGCCGTTAGTCGACTGATGAACAGTATCCGACGACTGATGAGCCAACCGTTACAGGCAGTTCATAGCTCATTGGTCGACTGAAGACCTCATCAGTCGACTAGTAAACTCATCAGTCGATGATAGTTCATCAGTCGTAAAAATAGAAACTTTTGATAATTCCAGGCTATTTCATCAGTCAACTGATAACAAGTTATCAGCGTGATTAAAATATTAAATATAATTTTTGAAGTGCCTTTAAAAATAGCAAATAAATTCTAAAAAATGTTAAACTTTGGAAAATATTTATAAACATGATTAAAACATGTTACAAAAGGAATTTTTAGAATTGCACTTTCCAATTGTAAAATCTTATCATTTTTCAAAACAAGTCCAAAACATGAAAATACAAAACACATGTTTTTGTCATTTTGACTTAAATAAACTTTTGAAACTTTATAAAATGATTTTATAGATTTGGAATAAAATATAAATTATTATTGTTAAGTCTATAAACAAGAAATACAATATTTTCTCAAAATTATATATTTTATTCATTCTTTCAAAACCAATGAACATGAATTCATACCAAACACATATAAACATGAAACAAAAATGTATTTTCCGATTATATTCATTTGTTTCATATTTAAACTAGAAAACCATAAAACCAAAATGTGTGTATATATAAAACTATATATATACATAGAAACTAACAAAATGTATGTGTATATGATATTGAGCTTAAAGTACCAACACACATAATACAAAACCTAAACTATTTACCCAAGCAATCTTGATCTTTAATGAGCTTGTCTTAGTAAACTTACGGATGAAACTTGAACTTGGATCTTGCCTTTAATTGCATTGCTTCATACCGATATTCTTTCCATCCTCCAAAGGATATGATTGTGAAAGCTCTATTACATCCATCCTCCAACTGATTGTTTGTCTATAATAAATATAAAAACACAAGCACTAAACAAACAATATTAGTTATAAATTGTTTGTTAAAACATCATCAAAACAAGAAGGCCAACAATCTCCCTCTTTTTGATGATGACAAATAATTTACAAAAAGAGATATGCATGATACGAAATGAATACATAAATTAGAATTATCATGCATATAAACAAGAAAGTATATACTCACATTATTTTTCCTACTTTGACAACATCAAAAATGGGAAAATGATAAGAGAACGAAAACTCCCCCTACCTACAAGCATGGTGATTATAAAAAATCATATATAGAGAAAAGCTCCCCCTATCAAAATGCCTTAATGAATATATGTAATAAGGACCAAGGAAAATATGTGTGAGCAAGCATAGATATAGAAAACATGCTAAGTATAACTCACATACAAAAAGACAATGAGAACACATATTGATATGTCATTATGAAAGAGTGTGTCTCAAATCAAAAACATAAAAATCATATGAAAATAGATTTATGAAAACAAATGAATATGAAACATGAGAATTATGAAAAAAAATTTCAAATGAAAACAAATCACTCAAATGAAATCATAAATCAAAATTTAAGTCATAAAAATAAAATTTTCAAAACAAAGAAATGAAAAATAAAACGTTAAAAATCTTGGTTTAAACAATCAAAATGGTTTTAGCAGCCAAACACTTATGGTGCCCAAAGATTTAAGGACATGACCATTATCATTAAAGCTCATTTGGATGCATATAGTACTCTAATCCGGTCAAAATAATATTCTTGTAAATGACCCTTCCGATTGTAATATGTGCAATGAAAGTGACCCATTTATTTTTGTTGACCATATGACAGTGCACAGGAAACATTAGAAATATTTACAAACATGGATGATCCTTTAGATTTATTTTACAAATGAGAAACATTATCAAACAAAGATGGTCTTATTGGAATATTTTGTAAAAGGGAAGCTTTTTGCAAATCAAAACAAAATTTTATAAGATGTCCAAACCTACCACAAACATCATACTTAAAAGCATGTGATCTACTAGAAGCATTTGGGAAACTAGATTTTCTTTTTAAATCAAAATAATATTTGGCCAAATGACCAAAACGATCACAATAATCACATTTAAACACATTAGCATGCTTATGATGAGCATTTGATGCATGTGCATGTGTGTGTGATGAAGAAACTTAATAGAATGCACAAGAATTATATTTCTTAATGAGCTTTTATGTATTATATCAAAATTTAGCAATATGGCCTTTTCGGCCGCAAATAGAATACTTGTAAATTTTGTTATACATGTGTGCATAGTGTGTAGGTTTTTTAGAAGAGTTTGCATTAGACTTTGTACACAAGTCCATAAGCTTGTTATGATTAACAATGCATGTTTTTAGTGTAGAATCAAGAGATGATATATGATCCTTAATATGATTCAATTCATCATTAGGTGCATATGCATTGATACTAGAAGTAGAAAGAGCATGATCATTCTTAAATGAATCAAATTCATTTCTAATATTTTCTACTTCTAATATGGCATTAATTTTAGCATGAGATAAGCTAGCAATGGATGAGGTTAATTTTTTATTTTCTAATATTAACATATCATTATTTTCTTTAAGCATCAAATTTTCTTTTTGAATGATATTAAAATTGTAAGCTAGCTTCTCATGATCAGATTTCAAAATGACATGTTTGCTTTTTAAGTCAATAAAATTTTTATGCAACTTAGTATAGGCATGCATTAACCTATCATATGCACAAGTGAGTTCATTAATGGATATATCACTATCGGATTCCGAATCGTTTACCACACTAGGGTTGTCCCCTAATGGACGTGTGCATGATGCTCCAATGGAACTTGAAGAGGAAGCCTCCAAAGCTTGTCGGATCGCCTCCAAGTCCCCTTGATGTGCTTCAATAAATTTTCATAAGGTGTAAGCACTATCAAAATGAACAAACTTGTTAGACATAAATGAATTAAAAGCATTTACCAAGTATTCTAACAAAATCTTATTCATTGTAAATAATCTTTTATTATTTTTATTCTACTTGGATTTCTCCGAAGTGGGCACAATATAAGCATCATTTATAATTTCTTATAAATCAAAGTATCTAGATCTAACAAATATCTTAAATCTAGAATATCATTGGGCATAGGGGAATCATTCAATTTAGGAGCAACATTTATATCATAACCTAAACAAGGTGCACAATGCATGTCCATAATAATATATAAGTATGCAAGCAATATGAAAAAAATCAAAACAATATTAGCAACAATATAAAGCTTGGATCTTTAATTCAAAACGGTTAAACCACTAATCAAAGAGCACCTAGCTCTGATACCAATTGTTAGACCCTAATGCCACTAGGAAAGAACCCTAGAGGGGGGGAAATAAGGTTTATGCTAATCTAATCCGATTTAATACCAATTAAAACTAATTAATAAATATATTCTAGCAAGAATGATATACAATAATTATATGCAAGGAAATACAATATAAACAAGGGCGAAATAACATGAACCAATGGCGATATGAAATATAACAAAGCACAAAAGAAATACGCCAAGGCAAACGTAAACACAAGGAAATGATCATGAAGTTCGATCTTTCCGACCTACGTCTCCACTCCCCACTCCCGGGGAGAATCCACTACACAATAGGTTTTCGACGTTCACCCAAAAATGTTTATACCTCATACTCTGTTTTCTAGCTCATCGAAAACTTTACAGTCAACACTCTTGCAATCCCACTATACACCCTCTAAGTGTTATCTCTAGCATGTGTCCTTCTTCGAGTGCTCGGATTTACGATCTCTCTCTAGGCTTTACTACCAACACCACTCCTCTTAGGACCAACCCCGTCTCTCACTACACACTTCTCTCAATGTACAAGTGTATTACAAAGTGATCTTACAATGAAGCCTCAATACAAATAATTTGTTCTCTACAATAGATAAGAACTCAATGTAAGCTCACATTCTAAGTCACACAATCTCACAATCCTAATTATACTGTGTATGAAAATACAATAAGCTCAATAGGTTGTGTGTGAACAATGAGTATAATCAAAACAAACTAAACTCAAAGTAAATCTAGCTTATAGAAACTATAATCAAAACAATAAATAGCTAGAATGAGTTTAAGAAAAATTCTCTTTGATGACAAGAGAGAGAGAGAGAGAGAGGTGAGTTAAATGCCCAAAAACCAAAGAACGATCTCCTCAAGCTCATGTGAAAATTTCTTCACAAACGAAATCTTAAACAAACTTAAAAACCCTTAAACAAACTTATAAAACTCTTTTAAAACTTTTCTCTTAGTTAGTTTTAGGTCTGAGGTATGAGGGGTATTTATAAAGATCCTAAAACACAAGAAAAACAAAACAAATAGACCAAAAACCCAAAACAGAACAAAGCTAAAAAAACTAGCTGTTAGAGACCGTTAGTCGACTAATGAACAATATCAGTCGATTGATAAGCCGATTGTTACAGGCAGTTCACAGCTTATTGGTCGACTGAAGACCTTATCAGTCGACTGGTAAACTCATCAGTCGACTAATAGTTCTTCTTAGACGATCCAAGTACCGACATATGAAGGAAATCTTGATATTGCTCATCAAACTCTTGAAGCTGGTGATGAAAACTTTTGCCATTACAGAACGTTCGGTCATAGCAGCCTATCTAGCTGTCGCTTCCTCCGCTTGGTCGAAAAGCCTAAAATCTGGGGCCCACCTCACCGCTCCCCTTCACACCATTGAAGCTTATAGAGAAAGAAATTCAAAAACATAAACTTTTGATAATTCTAGGCGATTTTATCAGTCGATTGATAACAAGTTATCAGCCTGATTAAAACAGTAAATCTAATTTTTAAAGTACCTTTAAAAATAGCAAATAAATTCTAAAAAATGTAAAACTTTGGAAAATATTTATAAACATGATAATAAACATGTTACAAAAGAAATTTTTAGAATTGCACGTCCCATTTGTAAAATCTTATCATTTTTCAAAACTAGTACAAACATAAAAATACAAAGCACATGTTTTTGTTATTTTGACTTAAACAAACTTTTAAAACTTTATAAAATAATTTTATAGACTTGACATAAAATATAAATTGTTGTTGTTAAGTCTATAAACAAGAAATGTAATATTTTCTCAAAATTATATATTTTATTCATTCTTTCCAAACCAATAAACATGAATTCATACCAAACATATATAAACATGAAACAAAAATGTATTTTCCAATTATATTTATTTGTTTCATATTTAAACTAGAAAATCATAAAACCAAAATGTGTGTATATATATAACTATATATATATATACATAGAAACTAACAAAATGTGTGTGTATATGATATTGAGCTTAAAATACCAACACACATAATACAAAACCTAAACTATTTACCCAAGCAATCTTGATCTTCAATGAGTTTGTCTTGGTAAACTTGCGAGTGAAGCTTGAACTTGGATCTTGTTTTTAATTGCATTGTTTCATACCGATATTCCTTCCATCCTCCAAAGGATATGATCGTCAAAGTTCTATTCCATCCTTCATCCAACTGATTGTTTGTCTAGAATAAATACAAAAACACAAGCACTAGACAAACAATATTAGTTGTAAATTGTTTGTTAAAACATTATCAAAACAAGAAAGCCAACACTCATGGCATAAAGTCGGAATAGAGATCTAGTCTTAGCTTTTAGATGCCATATGAACTGTACTTGTTTCTATAATATTATCTGTTTTCTTATATCTGTTTGCATTTTCACACATATATATATCTGCACGTTAACTTGCATATATCCAAGCCTTATTCAATCCATCTATATCCCTACCTAAATCTTGTTTGACAAAAACTAGGCTAGGATTATTTCTAGTTTTATTGGTTCAATTTTGACCTTAAAATTGGGCCTCGATTTATCTACTCCTTGGAGCGTAACTAACCTGGTTAAGACCGAATTTCGTTTACGGGCAGTGGCCTAACTTAACCTTAGATACTGCATTAAAATCTAAGTTAATTTTAAATCCATAATAAAAGGTATCAAGATCAAAAGTGGAGGAGTATGCGTGATAACTTAACTGGTATATTCTGCAGGGACTCATTTTCTCTTTTTTCTGGAAGCAAAAATAGGGCAAGAAGACCTATTCATTTTTATCTTGCATTAGTTTAAGTTCATCCCAGATCTCATTGAAACCTTTTGCTAGATATCAACCTTGAAATATCTTTAGGAATCATAGAGCATTTTCTATTTTACTGTAGATGTTCTTTCATCGCATTTGCATGTAATGATATTGTTTTCAGGTTTACTTTATTTACATTTAGATTAGCGATAACAGATCTGAGGTAGAGCTTAGATCAGAGGTGCGCGCACGGCGGTAGCCTAAGTAGTGATTTCGAGAAATAATCTTGGTATCATAGCAAGTGTAGAGTTTTTAATGATACCATTTGAAACTCTATGCTGCAAAGATGTGATCTCATCATGACAAGCATATACCGGTCCGAATTCTAGGCGCCTGAGGTTGTATTCTTTATGGTACGCCGTACGGGTTATGACTCCACAAGAACAATAGCCACATCAACCACAATCAAACTAGTACCCAGTATTAAAACCTGAATATGATATTAGCGCAAATGAAACGGTACACTAACTTCATTTATTCATCTCAAACACACAGACCTTCTCACGCATCGCTATAAATGTAAATCTCAAAACTTAAACAAAAGAAACAAACCGATCTTCCAATAAATCAAGAGGGGAAGAGGACGAGGAAACAACTTAGAGAAGAAAATCGTAAAGCAGCAGAAAAAAAAAATAAAGGACATATAACCATGTTCTCCATCACTCCGTTCTTCAGTCTTGATGTGTTGTCGTTGGCAGCATTCTCTGCTTCGTCTCCTAAAAAGCCTAGTACCTGTAGTGAGGAGGCTTGTAGGGACCCTCTACGGGGACGCTGATGTAGTCTGCCTGTGAAGGGCTGAGCTTTGTTAGACGAGCTCCAAGCTTTCCCAAATGAAGGGCGGCCACCTTCTCATCTAAATGCTTGGGAAGCACATACACCTTCTTCTCATACTTGCCGCTCGCCTTCTCCTTCCACAATTCCAGCTGAGCAATCACCTGCAACATTCACATTGTTTCCATTTCAACACAAGTCAGGTTTCACAAATTAAGCTCGTAATTAGTATATAGTGCATTACACAATGTGGTGGGAAACAAATATTACCAAGTGTGAATTTATAAGTACGTGTTTATGGAGGTCCATGAGAGGTGCATTATGATTTTACCTCTATAAAAGAGTTGGCAAATGCACATATCCATGATAGCGTTGAGTCAATTGAATTGACTCCTTACCAAAACCAGAAAGATCTATTCAGACTGAAGGTCCTATGTTGCAGTGAAAATTTAGCTAGAATTCAAGAAGTTTTTCTTTTAACCCATCATTAAGTTACAGAGATGCACGTCCTAAAAGCTCCGATACAAGATTGACATTCTAACCATGAAATTTAACGTATATACTATTGGCTAAAGCAGTGTGCTCTAATTGTGCAAATTAATTTAAAGATGTTATGATATATGAAGTGAAACATGATACCTGGTTGGTGAAGGAGCAGGACATGACGAAGCTAGGGTGACCAGTGGCACACCCAAGGTTCATGAGTCTTCCCTCAGCAAGAACAATGATTCCAGTCTTAGTATCGGGGAACACCCATCGGTCAGTCTGGGGCTTGATGGTGATTCTCTTGACTCCAGGATATGTCTCAAGTCCATGCATGTCGATCTCATTGTCGAAGTGACCAATGTTGCAGACAATAGCATTGTTCTTCATCTTCCTCATGTGCTCCACCATGATGATGTCCTTGTTGCCGGTGGTGGTAACAAAGATATCGGCGTCAGAGACAACATCTTCAAGGGTGAGGACTTGGAGACCCTCCATCAAGGCTTGGAGGGCACAGATAGGGTCGATTTCTGTGACAATGACACGGGCACCAGCCTGCTTGAGGGCAGAAGCACAGCCCTTACCCACATCACCATAACCACAGACAACTGCGACCTTGCCGGCAATCATGACATCAGTGGCCCTCATCAGACCATCGGGAAGAGAGTGACGGCATCCATAGAGATTGTCAAACTGTTGAAGCCAATAAATAAACAAAGAAGTAACACAGTTTTATTATTAATTAATTAAGGAGCACTGAAGACATAAATCAAGCATTCAGATATGATGGATCACAGGCTGTGGAATTGACTTAGGAAGATCAATAACCTTGGGCCGCAAGCTGTTAAAAACAAACTAGTGTTGCAGCTTAAAGAAAAGCTTAAACAACAGTAACTAGGAAAAGGATTCAGGTTGATAATTAGTCATTCATAAGGGTGGTTTGATCTGAACCAGATCTGCTAACTAGAGTAAAATCACTAATTAACCAAGTAAGCCCATACCATCAATCAAACTACAACATTCCATATGCATATATCACAAAATCAGACCTCTATGATTTTGTATATGTGTTTTGAAGGGGCAGGGGAAGGAATTGGATGGTTACAATGCTAACCATTCAAATGTTGTGTTTGATTACAATTTCAAGTAGCAAGGGAAGAGGAGGGAAGGGGAGGAGAGGGCTAAAAAATAGCAAATTCACCCACTTTCTTAACCCTCCCAAAGTGGATGGATTATGAGGGTAGGGATTGGGGTTTTTTCACTTTTAAGTGTATTGGTAATGTTGCTTTCTCTTCTCTTTCCATTTTCTACTCTAAACAAACACAAATTGGTTCCATCCTCTCCATTCTCTAGTTGTCTATCTAAACACGATTAGTTTCATCACACTCCCACCCTCTCCATTCCCTTCCTAGTTCAATCACCCCCTCCCCCCCCCCCCCCCCG
>BQKN01042340.1:0-10157 GCA_022839385.1 Asparagus kiusianus | reverse complement strand
TACGAACACCTTAGCATTCGATTCGATTCGATCGTTTACCACCCCTACTGCTAACCAAGATCCCACCCCGCGGGTGGTACAATCTTGAATCCTTGCCCCACACCTTTTAAGACGGGCGCACGTCATTGACCCAAATATCGTCTCGAATATACTACTGAATTCCAGCACAGAACTCCTCGTTGACTCAAGTTTTGTACCGTTCCTTATTGGATTTCAGTCTCAAGACCTCGTCGTACAAACAATAATAATATCAGAAACATGAAAGATAGCAGGTTGCACAAATGAACCAAGCAAGACATGAGCTTAACACCACTCCCCCTCTTTTCATTTCTTTCTCCCTCTCTATTGTACATCTTTTGTTATGAGCAGAAGATTTACACCATACGAAAAAAAACCCAAAATTTTTTGTGGTGCTACAGCCTCAAACCTATCACGATCTGACAGGAAAAATCCCGGTATCAAATGAAACTAGGTTCCATTCAAATCATCAAAGCAATCGAACATTTTGGACCATACAACACATCCATTTAAAAGAAGAGATCTAATCAATAAAACAGGCAAACTATTGATGTTTATATCAGTAAGGGATCACATAAGGCAAAGCGAAAACATCCGCTGACTCGATCTTCAGCCCCTGAGCCCAAACTTCAGGTGTTTCTTTGGCTTCGATCTCTTCCATAGGCTTCGACTGACGGCTATCACCGCCAAATAGCCACTCTTGCTCGTCGAATTCAGGCAATTGCTCGATTTTGGGAATGGAATATACTCGTTCGAGAAACTTGGAATCTGGATGAGATGGTTTAGTGAAGACTTTATTGCTCTTTATGGTATTGTTTACATGAAGTAGAGGTTTTGAATCAGATGGAGATGGCTCAGCTACTGCAATGCCATTTATAATTTCTGGCCTCAAATCAGCTATTGGCGGCTGTGCCACTGCAGTACCATTTATTGCGCCAGTCTTTGGAGCAGCGAGTGAAGGCCTTGAATCAGCTGGGGATGGCCGAGCTACTAAACTAACATTAGTTTTGTGTTCCTTATTATTCAGTACTTTTTCAGCTTTAACGTTATTTGGGGTCATATGCCTAATTGAAGGTGAAGCTGTATGAATATGATGAAACTCAAATGTCTTTCCATTTTGCTGATTAGAGGAAGATGCAGGTCTCAGAAGCTTATTAGGTGGCACTTCATATTCTGCGACCATATGAACGAAGCAAGATAATATCCATAATTCACATAAATGAAGGGCTAATTACGGATAGACCCCCTATAGTTTACTGTTTTGAACTTAATACTCTAGTTTTGTTGTTGCAGATAGACCCCCTGAGTGAACATTTTACTCTTTTACCCCCAGGGGTTTTAATTGTCAAAACATAATGCCTCTTCTTCTTCTTCTTATTTTTTTAAGGGTAAAAGAGTAAAGAAAAATTGACTCGAGGGTTCTATCTGCAACAACAAAATGGGAGGGATAGTAAGTTCAAAACAGCATTGGTACAGGTAGCCTATCCAAAATTAACCTTAAAATGAATGAGTACAATAAAGTATGTAAATAAATGAACTAACCATGCAGAAAACCATTCATCTCTATTTCCTTCCTCTTCTTGCTATTTCCATAGTTACCATCAAAATTCTCGATGCTATTCTCAGGGGCTCGGGGCTTGAGATTTAGACTATTTACTTGATCCCTTACAGTATCTTTTCGTGTATGATTTTCTTTCTGACTGTCTTCACCACTTCCCTTCCTTCTCTTCTTCTTCTCTTCCTTTTCCTTCTCTTTATCTCGGTTTTTCTCCTTCCTTTTCTTTTTCTTCTCTTCTCTTTCTCTATCCAGGTCCCCATCTTTTCCCTTCTCTTTCCCTTCAATGCTTCTGACCTCATCTTTCTCTGCTGGAGTTTGGAGCAAGGCATGATGGTTAAAATTGACCTTGTCCTCTGCTTGAGGAATCTCATCAACTCTTCTTTTTTCAGTATTAATGAAGTTCGAAACCGCTGGGGTTCGGTGGGGCAAAGCTTGATGCTTTTGGTTAAACATCTCCACTGGTTTGATGACCCCATTAACTCTTCCTTGCTCTTTGCTGAAATTTGGAACCATCGGATTTCTATTAGGCAAACTTTGGTGGTTATAGTTACCTTTATCAACTGGTTGTCCAAGTGCATCAGGTCTTCTTTGTTCTTTGCTAAATTTTGTAACCATTTGGTTTCCATTGGGCAACCCTTGGTGGTTTTTTGACAACTGATGTCTATGGTTAGCCTTCTCCATTGGTTGACTAACTCCATCAGGTTTCCTTTGTTCTTTACTAATTGAGATGCCCAAGCCTTCAACCCTTTTTGGAATTGAACAAGTACTGTTCTCAAGCATCCTGTTAGCTGCCGCTTTCTTCTCAATTTCAATCCTTCTGTCCAATTCCTCCATATACTTGGAATTATTAGCTTCCTCAGCCTTGGAGATGACAACCCCAGTAGCATTTTCAAGCATTTGGTCAGCTTCCCCTTTTTCATCTTTCTGCTGATTATGATCACTAGCCCATCTTTCAATTCTTTTGCCATCCGATGTTCTGTTCTTTTCCTTGTCCCTTTTCTTGTCCCTGTGCCTTTCCTTTCGATCTTTCTTCTCTTTGTGTTTGTCTTTGTTCTTGTCTTTATGCTTCTTTTCTTTACCCTCTTTCTTTTCTTTGTCCCTCTTCTCCTTTTTATGTTTTCTCTCTTTCTGCTTCTCCTGAAAATTTGAAGTCACTACACGATTAAGTATTACAATGTGGAGAGAACTTTCAAGTTCCTGTAATATGTACTCAATAAATAAATATCTGGCAATGGAAAACACTGCAACTACAGATGATGAATCGAAACAAACCACAGTGCCTTAGATACATGAAAGTATAAGCATTCAGCGAAGGAATCAAGATTTAGAACTGAAACAATTAAAACCACCAGGGCAGCCAGTAATTGCAGTAAAAGGACGTATTAGCTCTCAAGTTAAAAACCCTTAACTGATATTCTCGAAAAGACCCTATCGAATCTTCTGTTAAAGACCGTTTTAGTTTAATAAAAAAGGAGATTCCTTAATATTCTCAAAATTCCAAAGTATATTTGCACAAACCTGTAGGTAATATCATACTCCCGGTGAAAAACCTGTGATTAAGATATCACTGTAATAATAATAAACATAAACAAATTACTGATATTATGTTTGCATGAGAGAAACTTCCTAAATGTCCCTATTCAAGGTGCATGCAAAAGTGATGAGAATCAAACTATTTATATCCATCAGTAATCACAGAGGATTCAACAATGTTACAAGGGACTTCCTGTCTTATGAGTCCATTTTAACCAAAAAAAGAAAAATCATTGCAGAACTGTTGAAGTTGGTTCTCACTAACCAGATCAAAGTTCATGGTTAAACTACCACGTGCTTTGTGATTACAATATCGACGAAAAAAATCAATTCATTAAATCTTAGGCATAGCACATTCAATACAGTATCCCAGGAATATCATTTTAACATAACCTAAATGTCCTAACCCGCACGCTAATCTATTACATGAACCAGTTACGCCTTTGCTCTAGTTTAAAATACAGATCTCGTATGAGTGACCCCTGATATAGAACATTTCAGAATATGCAAAAACGAAAGGCTAATAAGTGTAACATCAGAAGAAGTAATCGTCGGACGAAGTCAAAGAAACATGAATGGATAAGAAGTTGTTAATCCCTAAAGTTTGCAATAAAGGTCTTGTTCTTGTTGCTTGTAGATTCCAAGTGAATCCTAAATTAAGGAACACTTGGCCAACTAGACAAACGTAGCTACTTATATTTTTTTCCTATAGATGATAACATTACAGAGGAAACCATTCATGATTAGAACCAATTTAATAGAACTTATAGTTTCAGTATATATGAAAAAAGTAGCTGTCTTGCTCTTCATTTTACCCACAAACTTGCATATGTATAAGCTAGTAAGCTAGTGGTATAAGACATTAATTTATTAGAGGAAAAGGGGAAGGAAAAAAACTGACACCACATGAGCTTACTATCAAGTAACATCTAATGCATTCAATTTTATACAGTACTTGGTTGAGCAACAGATTTTAATAAGTCATAGTGTTATACAGCCAGATAAACATATCAGTTACAGATAAGCCTGAGAATAACATGTCTTTGCAGAAGGAAAACAAATTCATCAACACTTAGTACTTTCATCTCGCATATGAGTGATATTGTGACTACAAATAAGGCCATTCGCAATCAAAATAAATACAGGACAATCAAAGTATTCTTTTCCAAGATGAATCTGATTGATACCACAATATCAACATAATTATGGATGAGTCTGATTGATAACAGAAAGCAAAAACACTTGGCCTTTGATACTTTCTTCGGCTTCAACTCCACCTTTCAAATTCTCAAGTTATTAAGTTAACTTACAAACATTCCAGAGTCCTGCTACTCTGAATCTTTAAATCCTGAAGGTCCTCCATTTTCTACTTAAAACTTATTTCTTCTCTCGGCTCATTGACTGATACAATATCATAAGTCAACAACCAAAACACTGGAGCATTGTCCTGTATTTGCTTCATAAAATTATCCATGAATAAAGGGCTTAATGCATGTCTTTGATGCGTATCTATGGTGATAGGTAAAGTGAATCTATATTATTCCAATTGTTTTCATGCGAGTTAATCCTCCATAATGCAAGAATATAATCTTAATCACATTGACCTAGAAGCCAGCATTGAAGACTTGTTTTTCACACCTAAAACACATCACATAAGTTTCCTAATACCCCCAGAAGATTCTTGTACAAGAATAAACCATATGTTAATCTCTTTTTCCACTAATCATCTTAACAGGTAAAGAGTTTCCCAATAGACTAGCCAACATGAAGCTGAACTCATTT
Source organism: Asparagus kiusianus (assembly GCA_022839385.1). NCBI lineage: Eukaryota > Viridiplantae > Streptophyta > Magnoliopsida > Asparagales > Asparagaceae > Asparagus > Asparagus kiusianus. Next base: position 5,266 of record BQKN01042340.1, on the reverse strand, counting down.
TTAGCTCACACAAATGCAGTCCCCCAACCTCACACCACGACCACCACCACCACCACAACCACCACCCCCCAAAAAAAAATAAAAGAACAAAACAAAACAAAACAAAACAAGGCAAAAAATTTAATAACTTCGATCATTTGCACTTGTCCAGGTTTTCACTTTATGGCTTCTCAAGTCTATTCAATGAAAATTTCTAGTCTATACAGCTCGATGTATCACATTTACTGTTATAAAAAGGTACTAAAATTGCTTATTTCCCATTAATCACCCATTTTCAGTATCCAGACACGTCCTATAATCTCGTCTAATTTTCCTAATTTTCAGTTTGTTTAAAATATCCCAGTCTTCAGTAGGTCAAAGTTCCCATCATGGCTTTAATTACTTGGTTTTATTATTAAGTTCTACAGTGTGATTCTCACTAAAGGACTTATCTTCACCTTCCTTTTGATCTTATATTTTCTTCTACTTCTTCATTTACTGACATTTAAATCGTCATGCCTAGCACGCAGGCACACACGCACGCACACAACACACATGTATGTGTGTATGCGCATATAACTATACATGAAAACGACACAAAAGTGGAAGAGGATTGAGGTGTGTCGATATCTAGCATATGAAACGTTAAAACTGAGGGATGTTTGTCCACTGTCATGCCCATAAGTTGACAAGTGCATCTTGACTTAATACCAACAACATATATTAAAAGGGGCCTTTGGGGTGAGAATGATTTGAATTTGCTCCATTTAGAATAAATAAATTAAGAGGAAAAATGGATCTCTACATTCATACGCTCTGCAACATTGCACATGCACATACAGATCATTTGCATGGAATTCAGTCATATAAACAATAAAAGTAAGACAATTGAGCATGCATAGAATGTCTGTCTTTAACAGGAGGTAAAATAGTTGTGTTTTACTGAAGGGCGAAGTTTTTCAGGCACATGTAAAATAATTGCCATGCAAAATATTGGTGGCATATAAATTTACTACAAGAAAATTTTCATCTAGGAGAAAAAAGAGGGTTTGGATTGCGACCACTGACTGGAGCCTAAATGAATTTCAAAACTAGTAGTCAAATATAAGACACTTTTTGAACATCATAATGGAACTAACAAGACTTCTGATCTATTCATCCAAAATGAAATGTATCATAAGCATTTTGTAATATATATGAGATGAGGCACAAGGTTGATGAGTCGTGATTTCTACATTGCTTTGATATACAATTCTATTACCTATGGAATTGGACAAAAACAATTCTCGTATAACCGATGTACATTTGAAGCTAGAAAACACGTGTTTTTACAATATTTTCTATCTGAATCAAGACACCAAATCCAAAACTAGAGGGCCGAGAGATTGCATTACTGCACAGTGCTTGAGATTCAACTGAAGTTTTAGAACAATAAGATAGCCGGAAGTATAAAAGTTAAGAAATTTTACTGTCAATTATCTACTATTAAATCTTAGTATCTTACCAGTTTTGAATTTTCTTATTTCCCCCCTCCCTCAGGCCTCAACACTAAAATGTAAAAAATATATATATCCATAAGAGCCATCCCCTGACAAAAGGTTCGGTCTTGACCATTTTAGCAGTACAATTTTTCAGTTCTCTTACTTCTGAATGTACAGCAAGGCTACATAAAGTACCATAAACGGAACCACATCAAGTGAGATACCCTCTTGTTTGATTCAGATCAAATCTTATATTTTCTTCACCATAGCAAGCATGCTCATATCTTTTATATATTTTTGGTTCAAGCATGATATCAATGCAATTAATAACATCACCAAGAAACAATCTTTTCTCCTAGCATTGCACATCGTGTGTTAGAAATTCCAGCAAAAGTCATGTGAGCGTCAATATGGTCAAATTATAACAATCGAGAACCATACAAAACAAACCTTTGCTAATAAATCCGACGACTGATTGTTCCTGGCCTTCTTTTCAAATCCTGGTGGAGGATAAGGGAAGCACCGAGACATCGCACAAAACTATCCCAAGTTCAGCCAATGACTTCAGTTGTTTCCAATAAAAAAGCTGTTCCAGTTCGGGAACCGACCACCGAACTCTCTCCTTCTCATCAACCATGTCCTCAAAATCATTTCCCGTATCAGAACTACTCCATTGTGTCAAAACCCATCACCTAAAGCTCCTCAAAACTCAAAGGATCACCAAAAATATTCTTAAATTCCGTAGAAAATTCCCAACTTCTTCTAGTTTTCCGAAGAAAACCCACGATCTGAATCCGAGAAGAGACCTAATTCCAGTAAACCAACAAGGCCGATCACTCTCCTGTTACTGTGCAAAAACCAATGAGAATTCAGTGTAAGCAGCAGTCCTCTTCCATGCTCAAACACAGAATAGTTACCATAAGCAGAAACAGCCTAAAATTCCCAATAGCCTGTTTCCAATGTTGGACAAGCTCTAAGCTTTCGGTCTCGATTTCGAAACTTCTAGAAAAATCCCTGAAGAGGGTTCATCTAGAACCCCTAGAGCCAGTCCAAAATCTTGAAATCTCGTGAATACTAATGAAAAGGAACAAAAAAAAAAACAGAAACCCTAATCGAGGGACTTATGAGAAGAAAAGAAGGAACGAGATCGAAATTGGGAAATCCAAAGCCTCGATCAATCTCTCCAATGGAATTAAGAATATATAAGCACTGATTCAATCAAACAAAGAAAAAAAAAAATTTAAAGGGAAAGCCCAGAAAAAATCGAGTAGAATAATCCCTCTACTCTCTTTCTATGATCAAAATTCGCTCTATTTGTCGGGGATTTTGATATTTTGTTTGAAGGCAAAGGCAACCCCTTTCTCCTCTCTCTCTCTCTCCCTCTCCCTCTCTCTGATGAAAGAAAACCCACAGAGAAAAGAAAGCCTTCGAAGGGCTCAAAAAATGGGAATTTATAGAGAGAGAGAGGTGGGGTTAATATGTGATATTATTAAAATAACGGCGGAATGCGCAGTTAAAAAAAAAAAAGTGGGGGACTTTGGTGGAGGATTGAGATTTGGTTTACTCAAACTTTGATTAAGTGGTGACTTTTTCTTCTAAAATAACCTAATCAATAATAATAACACTTAAAATAATTTTTGACAGGTGTCATCTTTTTGGGTGGCATGTGATACTGTCTCCTCCTCTTCTCTTCTCTCTCCCTTTGGGGTTTTTTTTATATAAACCCAAACTTTTACCTCGTTCTAACTTTGAATCCGCCCACTTCTCAAATCAGTTCCAGACCCAAAATACTTCACTAAGCTATTTCTAAATCCACCTCCTCACGTAGAAGATTGTTTTCTATAATTGTGCTACATTTTGTCGCACGTTACTATATTTTGTGGTAAATTACTAAATTTCTGATATAAGTCGATGTGTATCAAAATGTTAAAGTAGGGAGAACAAAAATAATATAGTAGGCTATTTGGGTTGAAGAATAATAGTAAAATGTCCTGATAAAAAATAATTAGAGATAAATTTTTGGGCTTATAGGTTTAAAAAAAACCCTTCTTTTTCCTTTGTCCAGATTACTTGAGTGGGTGTCCATTTTGGGAACAACGTGGCAAGTCCAAGCAAAGTGAGTTTAACCATCGGACGGTTGGTTGATCCCACCCTCATTACACGTGTCAGCATCTGTGTTGCTTTAAAATAGTATGACTGCGAAGACAAATACAAGTAAAATGAAATCTGACTTAAATACCTTATAGTTTCACTTACTTTGTACCCTCGTTTGTGACCTTTGTATATTCTAAGTTGTTTAAAATTAGCATACTAGTATCTTTTCTTAGACAAACATGAAAATTTTCATCTGGATATTCTCAGATAACACTTAGAATCATTTAGCATGTGAATGCCATTTTGAAACATTCAGATAAAATTTTCTATATTTAAGTTATAAAGCCAGTTTTAAAAGACTTGAGGTATATAAATGCCATAAAAAAATAATGAGTGAAGATTTCTATGTTGCTAGTTTGCCTTTGGGCTTCTGTTGGAGTGGGCCAAGGAAACTAAAATCTGAAAAGCTTGTCATAACCTCAATTCGTGGGTTCCAACCCGAACCCACGTACACCTACTACAGCTAATACGATACGATCTGTGTTTGTAAGGAGATTCTAATATGGCTCTCATAATTTTGAATTCGATTCCGCATTAGGTTATAGAAAAAAAACAAAAACAAAACAGCAAAATCACCAGCAATTTAACAAAAACTACAGACACAATAGATGAGGGAACCTTCTCTATATACATAAGCTTGTCATTACCTCCTTTTTGTTACAGAACTAACTTTTAACTTCCAAATCCTCACAACTAAACCCCTACTAAAAAGCTAGGGGAAGGTACACAGTAATTTGGCTGCAGCATGATCAACATCAAAATTACATTTAATTTACAGCCTGATGATTGCCACAGGAAGACTAAAAAAACCCTAGAAAATTTCTAGGTTTCTCGACAACCCAACTACCAGTCGCCTCCCAAAACAAACTACACAAAATTTGGCGGCGAACTTTATGCACAGGCTAATTGTTCAGAGATTATGATCTTCAGTCAAATATCTCTTGGGCTTCAATTATGCTGTGTTGACTGCACAAAGCAACAGAAGGAATCAGCCTAAACCGATAAATGAATAGATGGAGGATATTCTGTTCGCTAAGGGTGCGTTTGTTTACCATTGCGTTTGTGTTGTTTTCATTGCGTTTAAAAAAAAAAAAGAAACAAAACGCGTTTGGTTACCATTCCGTTTTTTCGTCCAAAACACTACCAACCCCCAACTTTAAACGGTTTTCTCAAAACAAGAAAAAGGTGTTTAAGGTCTGCTGTTTTCGTTTTTATTTAATATTAATATATAATATTAATATATATTAATATATATATATATAATATTTAATATATTAATATATATTAATAATATATATAATATATTAATATATTTAATATATTAATATAGTAAATATATTAATATATTAATATATATTAATAATATATTAATAATATATTAATATATATTATTAATTTATTAATATTAATATATTAATATATATTAAATATATTAATATATTAAATATATTAAATATATTAATATATTAAATACATTAATATACTAATTAAATATATTAATTATAATATATTAACTAATTAATATTAATTAAATATATTAATTATAATACATTAATATACTAATTAAATATATTAATTATAATACATTAATATGTTAATATATTAAATATATTAATATATTAAATATATTAATTAAATATATTAATATATTA